>JAODAL010006467.1:72500-133347 GCA_025379985.1 Phyllomedusa bahiana | reverse complement strand
TATCTCTAAAAACGGCAGACCTGGGGGAATTGATATTAACATGAAATAACCTAGTCACATTAACCGTAATCCAGTGAATAATGGATAAATATTGAAAATCTGCAAAAAAATTGAAATTAAGAAATTTCACCACCACTATGCTTTAATTTCTGTGAAATATCTAAAGGGTTATCAAACTTCCAAAATAGTGTTGTAAATACGTTAAGGGTCTAGTTTCTCAGATGGTGTCACTTATGGGGTATCTAACATGCAGGCCCCCTCAAAGCCACGTCAGAACTGGAGTGGTCCCTAAAAAAATGTATATTGCAAATTTTCTTGAAAATGTGAGAAATTACTACTAAATTTCTAAGCCCTCTAATGTCGTAAAAAAAAAAAAAGACATTTAAAAAATGATGCCAACCTAAATTGGACATATGGTAGATGCTAGTTATAAACTATTTTTTGGGGAATAATTATCTTTCTTGCAAGCAGAAATTTTGCAACTTTCAAAATAGCAAATTTTTCTAAATTTTCATGAAATTTTTGATATTTTTCACAAACAAACAAGGATTGTATGGATAAAAATTTCTTACTAACTTAAAGCACAATGTTCACGAGAAAACAATCTCTGAATCACATGGCTAAGGTAAAAAGTGTCAAAAAGTTATTCTCACATAAAGTGACATATGCCAGATTTCAAAAATAGGGCTGTGTCAGGAAGGTCAAAACAGGCTGGGTCCTTAAGGGGTTAAACGTGCTTGAACATGCTCTTTGTTCAGCAATGGAGTCTTGCGTGATGAGCGTGTAAATGAGCCATTTAGGTTGAGTGCATTACTTATTGGTTTTTTTGAAACAATTGTACCTGCTGATTCCAGGTCTTTCTACTTCTCTCCACATGTGGGCCTTGGCTCTTAAATAACTCTTCTGATAATTATTTTTACTCTTCTGGCTGAAATCTTGTTGGGAGCACCTGATGCTCAGGGCTCACTGGTACTTTTAGTAGTTTAGATATTCTTCTGTAACTAATACCTTCAGTATGTTTTGCAACAACAAGGTTGCAAAGGTCTTGAGATATCTCACTGGTTTTACACATCATGAGATATTTCTTGTGTGGCAGTTTGGTAATGAGACATCTTTTTATAAGTAGAACCAGCTGATATTATTTTTCACTGAGTGGCAGGATTGCTTTCTATGGCTCTCTTTCTGCTCGTGTTTATTTCCCATTATTACACAAAACTTAATTCATGGTTTGATTTCTTTCATGTGTGGATTGGATGGGTTGTTATCAGCATCTGGTTAGAATTTCATGTCAATGGCACCTTTAGAAACATAGTTACATAGAAAATTGGTGACATTTTAGGTATTTATTTCATCCATTGTATGCTCTGTACACATTGTTAGCCGATTGACACTAATATTTTTAAGTAAATACATAGGTTCGGAAGAACTGACAAGATGGCACAAAGCTTCACCAAAGGGTTAAAAAAAATCAATAAGAAAGGTGAAAGCAGAAACTGAGGAGAAAGCTGTGACTTGTAGAAAAGATACTGTAGGGACTGATTTCACCAGCCTTGCCACTGCTAGAGAAGAGAGAGGTGGTTGGTAACCTAGGTAGGCTTCTGTATACAAGTGAGAGAGAGAATCTGCTCTTACTCTGAAATTAAACAAAATTGAAACAGCAATGTTTTGGTAATAATATTTATTTACCTTTTTCCTTACATGTTTAAAGCTAACTAATGAATTGGAAATGCCCCTTTAAATATATATATATTTTTTGTTTTAGGATACCATCTCCTTGTCATGCTGCATCATGTGATGCTTTTAAATTAGGAATCGCCGACAAGATCCAAAGAGAAAGACTAAAATGTTACACTGCTCCACTCCATGGAAGTCGAAAGTCTCCAACACACAAAAACATGCAAATTCCAGTGCTAACCAAGGTGTAATATCTGTTAAAAGTATACACGGTGTTTCAAAAATGGTGACAAAAAATTATAGCCTCTGTATTTATAGCCAAGATAACACAAAATTATAGCCTCTGTATTTGTAGCCGAGATAACACAAAATTATAGCCTCTGTATTTGTAGCCATGAGAGCATACCATAAATCGATTAACATGAAAAGACATTATCTATCCAAATTTTATCTATACACTACATATTTTCAAAGTCCTTTCCATTGGTGATATGGCAGATGTGAAAGCAATAATCCAGTTCTGTCCACACATGTACCAGCATATCCTTAGATGGGGACTCCACTGTGTCATTGATGAGTTGTCTCAGGCCGTCCAGATTCAGTGGCTGGAAGAGACAGATATAATAAGTTCTTGATGTAGCTCCACACAAAATTCCCTGGGTGTAGGTTTTAGTAATTTTTTGATAAATCGTTGTTTTTTTTGGGGCCCCTTTTTTACATTAGGGTTTCATCAGTGAAACATCCAAATGGAAATGTGGAGGTGCACTATCATGCAGATAGGCTACCTTAGGCAGATCTTCCTCTATCTGTGTCATAAGCAATTCCGTTAACACGTCCATGAACAAGTGGCCAGTGACAGTATCTTTAGCAAAGAAGGGACTGTAGACTTTTCACCTGCTCATTGTGCAATTTTTTATTTTTTTTGGTTGAGCCACTCCTTATGTTCCACAAGAGCACATGGTTTTTCTTAGTCACAAATTCTAACATTGTGGCAATAGTCCTTCCCACTGAGGTGAAAGGTAGCCTCATTGCTAAAAATCCACCTGTCAGTGAATTCATCTTCTTCCAATTAGCCCTGCAAGACCGTGCAAAAGTCACAGAGTTTTGGTTCATCATCTGGTTTCAACTCCTGAAGAAGACGCAATCTTTATGGCATATAACATGGGCATTTTGTAAGATATGCCATACCGTGGTTTGTGGCACCTTTTTCTCTATACCAACCATCTTGGTCATCTTCTAGAATTACACAGCTTGAATCCTATTAACTGTCTCATCTGAAATCTTTGAGTGGCCCAGACTTTTCCAATGACATAAATATCCAGATGAAATGCTTAAAAACCAAACCCAAAAAAATGCAGTTTCTATACAGAGCTCATTTACAAAATGTATTCTGAAAGTTTCATTGCACAAACACAACAGGCCCCATTGCTTTAAATTCCAACATGCAAAACGTATTTTTTTGCTTTGATGTCACCATCATATGTCACACTATGTAAGTATATTTTACATTTATCTCTTAAAATTGAAGTTGTGCTGTGATTGGTATATGCAATAAGCCAGTTCTACTTTGATTTTCAGTCCCTGATCATTTAACCATGATACTATAAAGACAGGCATCAACTTTATGGATCACCTTATGTGTTCATTGGCCTGAAAGTACCTATTTCTAGAAGATGAGAAATAGAAAAATAAAAGAATATATGGTAAAATGCAGTGTGTTTATTGATTTCTAATAAATTATAATATATTTAGATGGCATTTTCATGCCACAATTGAGTGTTTGCCTTTTTCTATATACTGTTGTAGTTTCTCCTGGGCTTTGTTTTGTGTGTGTGTGTTTAAAGACTATTTAAGGTATGTTCACACAATGTAATTTTATGCTTATTTCGGGGCGTATTTTGCACTGAAATACTCCCCAAAATAACCTTTAAACAATATTCTATGCAGGTCTCATTGATTGCAATGTAAAATATGCTCCATCATCCACACGCGTAAATTTAAGCGCCATGTCAATTCTTGTGTTTAGGTGAGTAAAATCCTCATAGTGACACTAGTGAACCGTATTTTTGGCACATAAATTCCTCAAAATATGCTCCACACTTTAAAATAAATCCGATTCAAAATAGCTTTAAAAAAGACAATTCAAAATACACCTCTAAACAGGCATATTTAGAAGCTCATTTTGAAGCGTACTTGTATTGTCAAATCCATAAAAATGAGTGAACATTAACTGTATCACAACAAAACACCTCAGAACAAGTCATTTAACACCTACTACTCTAAGACCCACCAATAGTAAATACTATGTACAATCCCAATTCCAAAAAAGTTGGGATGCTTTGTTAAATGTAAAGATAACATGTTAAAAATAATCAAGGGTGCAGCCCTTACATCCAGGGGCACTGGTATGTTCAAAAAAAAACTTTGCTTTATTTTCCAACGATTTTAAAAGTCAAAGCATGGAGGATAGGTTACATGGTACACGCATTCATGGCCAATAATACACCACTCTGTATTTTTTCGTGGGGAAAAAAAAGATCAGAATTTTATTTGAAAATATCCCAGTGTCCTGGTGTGCTGGTGCACCTTGTTTTTTTTTGTTGCTCTTTGCCTGGGGTGTGGATCCCCCCGGGCCTTTCTCCTGGGGAATGGACGTGATACAAGACGGGTTTTAGCTGATTCAAAAAAAATATTTTTTTTTATGTTCAAAAAATTTACAAAAAATGATCTGTAAATCTTTAAAAAATTGTTTCTTAAGAGGGGGCCCAGTTCAGCCTTTGAAATGAAAAGACGTTAAAAAAAGGATTTGGGGGGTTTTAAATAGACAGCAATAAGGGCCCCCCGCTCCTTGAAACTTTCTCCCAAATTTTCTTTTTTGTAATGGTAAAAAATTTTTTTAATTTTTTAAAAATTAATTTATTTTTCCTATTTCAACGTAAACTCGCTAGATTTCAGACAACATTCAATATTATTCACTGTTTTAGGTAACATTAATCTCTAAACATTTACGCAGAAGTCTACATCACTCCCATTTGTCTTTTATTGTTTTACATTTTTTGCCTGAAATTCACTTACTTTTATTTATGATAGTCATTTGCAAGTTTTGATGAGTGATATTAGGGTGATTTGAAGCAACATATCAAAATTTGTTGAAATGTGGATTTATGGATGCTATTTAGGCCGCCCACAAGTTTAGTCACTGGCGTTCATTTATCTTAACTGTCTAGCAGTAAAACTGTCTTTGTTGCTCACAACATCCAATCACAACTCAGTCTTCATTTTTCCAGAGCACTATAAGAAAAGAAAGCTATGCTCTGATTGGTTGCCATGAGCAATAAAGACAGTTTTTTAAAGTTGATAAATGAGGCACAGTGTTGTCAGAAAAAATTGGCGTCTTCAAATCACAGAACTAGAGGAATGTGGTTAATTTGAGGCACAACAGGCAGTATTAATGGTTGTAAGCAGAGATGGGTGAATTTTTCAAAAATTCAATTCGCCGAGTTTGCCGAACTTTCCGTCAAAAATCGCTTCGACCCGAATTTATTCCCGGCAAATCGTGTTAAAAAACAGCTATTTCCTGGCTGCAGAGAGCCTGTACGGTGCTGTAGAACATTGTGCCATGCTCAAATATGTATAGGGAGCGTGGTTTGGTCTTCATACAATGCTGTGTTTTAGTATGACACGCACATGACTGCCGCCGCTCTTAGAATCACTTCACTCTTCACTTCTCTGGGCAGTTACAGGGGCAAAACTGAATAATTAACTGAAGTGGGAACGCAGCATGACAAAGTCATGCCAGTGCCAGCTGGAAAGAACCGAGTTGGGGGCTAAGATCCTACAATAGCGTCAAAGAACACTATTGTTCCTGGAGCCGGTACAGGTTGCAGCACATGAATAATGAGAGAGGTGATAAAACGCAACCCCTCAATACCACTATCTATGTAATAGTTTACAAAAAAGCTATGGATCACTGGAGTAAACTATAAAATATAACTTTTAATAATACCATTAAAAAATATAGAAACACAGTAAGGCCAAAGCACTTGTACTACTAAAATATAGAGATAAACAGTGGCCAACACTTACGCTGACTCCATATACCCCTATACACTAACTACCTATAAGTGAGAAATGCAATGACAACGTCCTGATAAGGACGACCCCGCCAGGAACCAAACTAAAAAACCCTAAAACACCCTAATAGTGACTGTGTTTAAAGTGAATATGTGATGCTATAAACAGAAAACCCGACGCGTTTCTTTCTCAAGGTTGATATGAGAATTCCTCAGGGGTTAGTTATATATTAACAAGGATCTCACTGACATTATAGGTACAATGTCTTCCTTTAAATAAGCGAGCTTCAAGAACATATGCCAAACATGATTTTAAAAAACCATATACAGATTGTGAGTATTTCAGCAAATTAAGGTGTACTCTAGCATGATTCATTCCCCCATGCATCTGTATGGAGCCTTAAACTTAATGATGATTTAATACATTGTTTAGGTACACATTGGATAAGTGTCTCCTATGGCCAATAATAGCCCACTTGTACCTTATTTATATCCAAGTGGGGAGAGACTGTACTCACCGGTCTGTATTTTAATTTATAAATGGCAAGCTCGCTACTTACAATTACTTAGGTGGGCGTTCAGATTCTATGTCCCCCATGTATATACCAAATCACGATGGATAACTTTTAAAAAATCTAGTACTTACTATATTATAGTGGAGACAAGTTTCTGTCTTCCACTGACATTGTTGAATGTCCGAGTGTTCGGCGTCTCTCATCAGAAAGTGCGCATGCGCGCCTTTAGTACTGAACATGGCATCCGGGCTCAGAGATACGCCCTCTACTCTGACGTAGATGAGGGAGTATTTGATTCACAAGCAGCGACAGTTTACTTTGCTAGAAAGTGAAGTCTCCGCCCGCTCTGTCAGTGAAGCTGCGCTGCGTAACAAAGTTGCAACTTGAGTAGACATACATACATACAGCTTAAAATAATTAACCAACTGGCTGGATGCAACCGTGGCTAGGATAGATGTAAAATGCATGAGAGTCACAGAATTATCGCGCAGATGGATGCGTATCATACCTACTGACTAGCAATATATACACTCACCGGCCACTTTATTAGGTACACCTGTCCAACTGCTCGTTAACACTTAATTTCTAATCAGCCAATCACATGGCGGCAACTCAGTGCATTTAGGCATGTAGACATGGTCAAGACAATCTCCTGCAGTTCAAACCGAGCATCAGTATGGGAAGAAAGTGATTTGAGTGCCTTTGAACGTGCATGGTTGTTGGTCCCAGAAGGGCTGGTCTGAGTATTTCAGAAACTGCTGATCTCCTGGGTTTTTCCCACGCACAACCATCTCTAGGGTTTACAGAGAATGGTCCGAAAAAGAAAAAACATCCAGTGAGCGGCAGTCCTGTGGGCAGAAATCCCTTGTTGATGCCAGAGGTCAAAGGAGAATGGGCAGACTGGTTTCGAGCTGATAGAAAGGCAACAGTGACTCAAATAGCCACCCGTTACAACCAAGGTAGGCAGAAGAGCATCTCTGAACGCACAGTACGGCGAACTTTGAGGCAGATGGGCTACAGCAGCAGAAGACCACACCGGGTGCCACTCCTTTCAGCTTAGAACAGGAAACTGAGGCTCCAATTTGCCCAAGCTCATCGAAATTGGGTACAGTAGAAGATTGGAAAAAACGTTGCCTGGTCTGATGAGTCTCGATTTCTGCTGCGACATTCAGATGGTAGGGTCAGAATTTGGCGTCAACAACATGAAAGCATGGATCCATCCTGCCTTGTATCAACGGTTCAGGCTGGTGGTGGTGGTGTCATGGTGTGGGGAATATTTTCTTGGCACTCTTTGGGCCCCTTGGTACCAATTGAGCATCGTTGCAACGCCACAGCCTACCTGAGTATTGTTGCTGACCATGTCCATCCGTTTATGACCACAATGTACCCAACATCTGATGGCTACTTTCAGCAGGATAATGCGCCATGTCATAAAGCTGGAATCATCTCAGACTGGTTTCTTGAACATGAGGAATGCTTCCAGCACCTTGTTGAATCTATGCCACGAAGAATTGAGGCAGTTCTGAAGGCAAAAGGGGGTCCAACCCGTTACTAGCATGGTGTATCTAATAAAGTGGCCGGTGAGTGTAGAGGGCCAGAATCACTTGTTTGTAAAGTTTAGATTTCAGCCATAAAAAACCATAGAAAAAATAATAATTAATGTCAAAACATATATAAAGAGCCAAAGTAGAGGGTCATTTGCTGTTAAGTGGCAATGATTTTAGGACGGAAATTGTGATTACAAATCGTAGGTAACTCCAAAATATACAAAAAGTTTTTGAAAAAATGGAGACAATGGCCATGTTAAATAAAGCAGCTAAAATTAAGCTGCTCATTAAGGCCCAGGGGGTACACAGTATTTAATCTGTGAATCCATTTGGCTTCAGCCTGGAGGACTCTTCTATCAATATCCCCACCTCGCGGTGATTGACGTACCACCTCCAGTGCTTCGAATTTCAAATCAGTACATTTCCCCCCATGGATCTCATTCACATGTTTTGCCAGCGGTGTGTCTCTTTTGTTTCTGATGTCACCCATGTGCTCCAAGATCCTTTGTTTCCAAGGCCTAATCGTTTTCCCTACATATTCCAAGGGGCAGGAACATGTGGCCTTTTTTAAATCACTTTTGAGGATTACTTTGATAAAGTCCCTAATCTCAAAGGAGTTTATTGACAGGTAAAAAAATGTTTAGTAGGTTTAAAAACCATTTTACAGGCTTTACAAGGGGCCACATTTAAACACCCTTTTGGGGTTGTCTTTTAAGCCATGATTTGATTTTTTCAAGGGTAAGAGGGCGTTGTAAATCTGTCCCCCACTCCTCCTTTCTTAGGTTCCCTGGGCTATGAGGCAGGCCCCGTGAGATCCTTGTCCTCCCCGGACATCCCAATGTTTTTCCCCGGGGTTCCTTGATTGAGCGTGCCCCGAGAATGTCCTTTTGTCTATCTGAGCTGTGTATCTCATTTTTTTTCGGAATTAGAGAAAAAAACGGTGGGGTTTTTTTGTTTTTTCCCCTATTCACCTTAAACACAGCCCTTTGGGGGGGGCCTGGAGAGCTCGTAAAGGGGATGCTTGCTGATGATCTGCTACCAGGCCGTCTGTTTAAGTTTTTAATTTTGCGGGAGCTGACCCAAGATGGGGAAAAGTAGGGACCCAGACCCCCAGAGAACCTCTGCCGCTAAACCGGAGCCCCCCCGCCCGGGTCCGGCTGGCCGCTTCCTCACCAGGGGCGCAGTGAGACGCGGCCCCAACGGAGGTCCGGCGCCTTTTCCCTTCCCGACAGGGCCTGCACGCTTTGGGAGGAAGCAAACGCGGGGCCCCCACTATAAAAGCCCCATTCGTCCGGCAGCTTTAACACCACAAGCCCTCTTTTCTTCCCGCGGCTCAGAGGACCGGGAAACCGCATGTACCTGGCATTCCCGGGCAAGCCCCGTGCACGGGGGGCCGCCCAACTCCCCGCCGGCTTCAGTCAGCCGAAGTCGTCTGAAACGGCCCTGCTAACGGGGGATTTTTGCCTGCCAGGCCCTCACCCCTGCTCCCTGGGGCCCCCCGACAGACCGGGTAAGCCGCTCGACCAGGGCCCTCCCCCACCCCGCCCGCTCACTGCACGGCCCCGCCATTACACCTCAGGCCTGAAAACCCCCCAGGCACCTGAAGCTGCTGAAAAAGGCAAGGGCCCTTTTCCCCTCACCCCCTGAGCCCAGAAAACCCCTATGGGCTGCCGCTGACCGTTGCCCCCTCGGTCCGGGAGACTTCCCCCCAGCCTTCTAAGGGAGGCTCCTGTTTTTTTTTATGGGGAAAAAGCCTTACTGCCGGGGGACCCTCCGGACATTAACCCCCTCTGGGGCCAGGGGGCCTTCAAACCACTGCTGCCCCGGGACGCCCTTTCGCGGGGCCCTTATTCCCCCTCCAGAGCCCCACTGCCACTCCGGGACACACCGCCTTATGGCATCAGCCCCCCCCCATCTTCCCCCCCGGGGACCCCATTGGGAACCCACCCCTGGTTCCCCCAACAACAAATGTAAAAGAAAAAGGGGGGCTTCCCCTTCCCCCACGGCGGGGACATTCTCAAAGGGGGGGGCCTGTTTTCCCAAAATTCCTAAACCCCCCCAATTTTCGCCCTGATGCTCCTGAACCCCAAAACCCCGCCCCCCCCCCAAACCCGAAAGGGTTTGAACGGCCTGCAAACGGGGCGACCAAACTGTACGGGGAAAGACTGCGAAGGAAAACCTACAGGACATTAAAAACCCTTACGAAAGGGAAACCCCTTTTCGACACTTTTAAAAATATCTATTCCCCCTCCACCCTACCCTTGTCCCCCAAAAGCTCAGTAGTGCGGGTTTTGGGTCGTCATGTCGAGGCCTGGAAAAACAGGGGGCCCGGGAAAAACCACATCCGGGTCCGGGGCCTGCCGAAACCTTAATGATACAACATTCCACACCCTTGTCCATCTTCAATTTGGCCCTGGGTGAGCCCCCTTTCCCCCCTATAAAGTTAGATAGGGCCCACAGGCCCTCCCCAAAAGGGGGCCTCACCCCTCCCCGAGATTCTTCTCGGGGTTTATGATTTTACCATCAAGGAAAACATTATGATGAAAAGTTTGGGCCAGAGGGTGTTGGAATTCGAGGGCCCCAAGATCCAGTTTTTCCGGGACCTGTCGTGGGTCCCTTGCAGAAAAGACTCCTCCTAAAACCTTATCTCAGCTTGGGGAACCCAAAATCCCCCAAACCCCTCCACATTGCTCGAAAGGAGCCCGTGTAGCGTCCCAAAACTCATGATGACTCAACCATTTTGTGACGCTCTGCAAATCCTCCCGAAGCTTGGACTGGTTTGAATGTCCTCTCTACCCCCCATTTTTCACCCGAAAGGGGGGAAGATTTCTCGGGGGGAAACCCCGGCCGGGTGAGGTTCCCCCATATCCTCCCCCTAGCAAGGTTCCGGGGACTTTTTGGCTTTTTGAAACTAACATGCCTTTTCTCTCACTTTATTTTAAATTTCCTGTTTGGCGTTTGACTTCCTAAATTTTTTCGGTTTTTTCTCCAGTAGGGCGGCCTGGATGCGGCCCCGGCTTGCCCCCCCACTACCGTTTAATTGGTTTGCATTTTTTTTTTTTTTCGGTTCTGGTTCCCCCGCATTCCTGTTCTCCTTCGGGGTCGGACCCCCGTTTTTCCCTTTCGCGGGTGGTTCCCCCTGCTTTTACTGAGTTTGGAGAGCGCTTGCTTTTGCAGTACGGTCTCTCCCTGTGTGGTGCAGATTTCCGCCACAGGGGAAGCCCCTTTTGTGTTTGGGACGGAGGTCGGGGGGCCCCTTGGGGTGGATTCATTGGGTCCTTTACACTTCTTTCAGGATCACTATCGGCCCCCCTCCCCCTCCTTTTCCCCCCAACCCAGATACCTGATTCATATTTTGGGCTCTGGGTGGGTTTTCCTCTGCTTGAATCTTAGGTTAAATTTTGCTGGTTCTGTGACAACGTTTTTGGTTCCCCCCCCTTTTGTGATCTTTTTTTTTCTCCCCGTTGAATCTTCCTCCCCCACCCTCCCTGGTTACTTGGTTTTCCCTTAACGCGAAAGGCTTAAATTTTTATGTGAAACACCGTCTCTTTTTTGCGTGAACTAAGCTCTCTGAAGGCGGCACGCCTTTGTTCAGGAGACCCCATTTTGATCCCCGTGGTCCTTTAAATTTGCCAAGCAGCTTTCCCCTTGGCTTATTCCGCTTTTTAGGGCGGGAAAAGGTGGGGTAAACAAAACATTATTGGCTTCCCTGCCCCTTTTTCCCTGGTCCAAATACTCGGACTAGACCCCTTAGGGCCCTTCTTATCCTTCGGGATCTTTATATGGGGCCCCCTTGACGCTGTGCCTTTTTGCTCCCAACTCATCTCAAACTCCCATTTCCTCCAAAGATACAAAAAAGCTTCCCCACCCTCTCCCCCGGGGCCCTCATTCTAGGGGGGGACTTCAATTTGGTGCTCTCCAACGTCTAGGGATTCCCGCCGGGGAAACTCCCTCCAGGGCCTCACTACAGGGGGTCCACGGGTTTCGTAACTTCATTTGGAAGCATGGTTTTTATGATTTGGAGAGTCAACCATCCACTGATCGATCTTTTTACCCCTTTCTAAACCCCCCCCCCCCCAGAAAACCCCTCCGTTGGACTTCCTTTTGGCAACATCCCACCTTCGCTAAGTCGTGCGCAGATAGCCCCATTCTGGGTCAGAAACCACGCGCCCCGTCTCCCTCTTTCCTAAAAACCGGGGCCCCTCCCCTCGCTCCCCCACGGCGGTTGAACGATCTTTGATTAAAAAACCCCAAAAAGGGGGGAGTCCAATGCCCTTAACCAAATTTTTTCGAATGAATGATGGGTCGTTAGTCATGTCCACTATGGGATGGGCCCCCCAAGGGGGTTCTTAGAGGGGAACAGCACCATGGGACTCAGCAAAAGAACGCGAAAAGGACAAGCTAGATCCTTGCCACTCCGCCTTCAAACCTTGCAGACCGCAATGTTTGCCAGACCAAATTTACGCCCCTCCCCTCATTTCGAGACTAGGTCTCCCCTTAAAGACCCATCCCCGCGGGAAAGGTTGAGGATCTCTATAAACAGAAATTCATAAAAAAGGGAACAAAACCATACTCTCCCGGCCCGGGAATTGCGGGATAGGCGGGTTATTTTACCCCCCAAACCTGAAGGGTTTTGACGGCTCTTTAAAAATATGACCCCAAAAAATGTGAGCACCCTCTTCCATCAGTTTTCTCTGCTTGTATTCCCCATGGGGTCCTCGGTCTGGGCTGGACCTCAAAACCCCGGATAGGCAATTACTTGGGTCCTGTTCTCTTTTCCGAAGTCCTGGGAAACCCCTGAGGCACTCCTCCCCTATTTCATAACGAATTAATGGGAGTGATTAAAGCCTCCCCAATGGCAAAGCCCCGGTCCCAAAGGGTATCCGTATTTTACTACAAAACTTTTACCGGAGCTCCCCCCCCCATGCTCCCTCTGTATAATCGTTCCCACAGGGGCTCCCCCTTTCCCAGGGAAGTTTTCCCCCCTTATTTACTCTATCCCCAAGCCGGGGAAGGATCCCCGAAGGCAAGTACAACCAAGCCTTTTAAAACCCAAAATTAAATTTTTTTCAAAAAAACCTAGCTAATCTTTGAACCCTTTGGGTTCCGCGATGGGGTTTATAAGGATCAGGTGGGGTTTGTCCCATGCCGAAAAGGGGGGGATAATCCAGACGGGGGCCCTTTACTTTTAAATTTAATTGCCAAAATTCAGAATAAGGAAAGGCCCCCTCCTAAGCCTCGACGCAGAGAAAGGGCCTTTATGTCCAGTTGGCCCCTTTCCCGTTTGCAAAAGCTTAAGTCCTTTGGTTTTTTCTGGTAATTTTCTGCAGGCGATCATGGGCCTTAAAACCTTCCATCGGCCCCCAAAAAATGCCTCAGGACCCCCCCCCTTTTAGAACTACAACGGCACGGCCCGGGCTCCCCCCCCCTCCCCCCTTGCTCTTCAATATGCATGGGCCCCCTTTCATCTAAATTAGACATGACCCTCGTTCTGGTATCCGGGTTAGGGATAAGGGTTTTTTTCTCCCCTTTTTGGGGGACGGTTTTCTCTGACAAAAACTACTTGTCCCCTCACTCTCAGCTTTCACATTTTCCCGGAAGGGCTTTGGGGGGCCCCCGGGCTTTAAGGTTTAATTTTTCCAAGACGGGGGCCCCCCCCCCTCAACATCCCCCTTTAGCCCCGGTGCTTTAGCCCTTTCCAAAATAGGTGGGAAATGGTCTCCTTGAGTACCTAGGTGTCAACGACATTGAGCTAAAATCACTATATGGCCAACTTCCCCCCCCCCCCCTCCTATTTTAGAAGTACCCCCTTTTATCTAAGTCACACCATGAGCTTACCCCTTCCCAGGACGTATTTTTCTTTTAAAAGCAATCTTACCCAAAATTTAAAGTACCTTTTTGAAACCCTACCATGCCAATCCGCAAAGGCCCCCAATCCCCGCAAGCAGCGATCTTCAAAAATTTATATGGGCACAAAAAGGGCCGTACCGTATCCAGGGAACCCCGAGGGCGAGCAAAAAAGGAGGGGGGGCTGGCCCCCCCCCCCAACATCTTTAAATTTCTGGACGCCGGTTTTGTTCTCCAGCATGGTCCACACTTTAGCTTCCCCAAATGGATGGAGATTGGAAACATGGGGCCCCGTTTCACCTAATATGTTTCCGTGGGATGAGGGAGGTCAGACCCGGTCCCACTGGGGGGAATGACTAGGGCATTTTGGGAAACCTGCCGGACAAATTCCCCCCGGCTTCCAAGGCCTCCCCAAAGGGATTTTCCTTTTCCCCCCTTTCCCGCCAGCACCTCGGCCATGTTTGTGTTTCCCATGGCAGCTTTAAAAAATTTTTTTTTCCCCTTTGCTGATTTTCTCATTTTCGCACCAGGGAAAATAGTTCCATTTCGGGCTCTGCAAAAAGCATGACCCCCGCCCAGCACAATTTTTCCCCACCCTTTTAATAAAGCTCTTTTGCTTCTCACGGGGGGGCCCCATTAAATCTCCTCCCACCCCTTTTGAAAGGGTTGCAAATTTTGGGGCTGTGTCCAAAGGGGTTTTTTCGGTATTTTTCGCCCTCTCAAAAGTCCCTTTCCCCGAACCCCAGAATGTCCATCCCTACATGACAAGTGGGAGAGCTTTCTGGGATGGGAAACTTCCTACCCTGTATGGGAGACCTATGCACAGAGGGGGGGCCACATCCCGACTTCACTCTCAAAGGAGAATCAATACAAAATCCTGCTGCAGGTACCACACCCCAGAGCTTTTACAAAATTAACCCCGCTGTCCAATGCCGCTGGGGGTGTGGGTGCCATCCCCCGGCTCCAAAATCAATTTTTTTGGGGGCTTTCCCGAGCATTTGACTTTTTTGGGCACGGTCAGCGGGGGGCCATCGGGGAAATTCTTATCGGGGGTCCCGGGGGCCCTTCGGGGCTTTTTTTTGAACCTCCCAATGGCGGTCTTTCTAAAAAATCCTTAAGTTCTCCTCCACGTCCTCACACCCCAAGTGCCTGATCTTCGCCTTTTTTGGGAAACAGCCGCACCCCCCCCTCACACATTGACTTTACACGCGGACTGAGAGGTCAGCGCGTAGAGCGACTCATGTCCCCATCATGACAAGCCCCTGTTCTATGCTGTATGGGCCCTGGCTCTCCTACTGGGGGCGTTTTTCGTTCGTAAAATGCCACTCCCCTTTTAAAAAATTGGTCCCCCACCCTTTCTGCTCCCCTTTTCCCACACCCCCTTGTGCAAATCCCTTGCCCCCCGGTTTTCTTTCCGGGCTGTTACGGCCCTTTTTTTATCACCAGGCTCTTTGGTTTTACCCGATTGTGTTACCATAGGCCTTGTCATATTGGCCGACAATGATGCTTATGTTTTCGTTTAACTTCATTTTTACTATGTGGATTTATGATGTATATCGTTTAATAAGCCTTCTCATTCTGTATTTCTTTTTATCAAAACAAAATATTAATAAAAATACAGTTGCAAAAAAAAAAAAAACACAGTCACTATTAGGGTGTATTAGGGTTTTTTAGTTTGGTTCCTGGCGGGGTCGTCCTTATCAGGACGTTGTCCTTGCATTTCTCACTTATAGGTAGTTAGTGTATAGGGGTATATAGGGTCAGCGTAAAGGTTGGCCACTGTTTATCTCTATATTTTAGTAGTACTGTGTTTCTATATTTTTTAATGGTATTATTAAAAGTTATTTTTTATAGTTTACTCCAGTGATCCACAGGTTGCAGCACAGTAAGGGGAGGTCACAGCAGGGGTCACTCCACAAGTCCAGAGCTTTACACCGTCAACAGATGATTCCACGGAATATGACAGAACCTGTTCTGTTAAACGCTGATATATGTAGAGGCCTCCCGAATGAGTGGAGAGGATGTCAGCAGTAATTTTGCGTTGACGTCTCTGATCATTTTGCCCTTCCTTTCATCCGTCAGTGTCCGCTTTCAATCGGTCAATAATCCATCAGTATTGCTTACGCCTAAAACAAACAGGAGTTGATCCAAAACAGAGATGAACAGTAAATGGGATATTTGCATGTCTTCTGTGTTCTGTATCCACTCCTGCTTTTAGCTAGCTAATCATCAGACAATCCTAATCCTTTTCATTCCTTCTGATAGATGAAAAGATGGGAAAACCAAACATAGTGGCAACGTCATAGAGTGGTGAAGGGTGGAAACAGCATTAGGAAACCACAGGGTGTTCCAGTGAGACAGCGATCAGTTGGCAGCAGCATGAGTAGGCCACAGAGGGGCCACAATGACAAATTCTGGGGTGCAGCAACATCAGGAGCCCACAGAGAGGCACAATGACACAGTGTGGAGGTGGCAGCAACATCCGGAGCCCACAGAGTGGCACAATGACACAGTGTGGAGGTAGCGGCAGCAGCAGCATGGGGTCAGAGAGTGGCACAATGACACAGTGTGGAGGTGGGTAGCAATACCAGTCCGTGGTAAAGATGGTGGGAGGTAGATGGAGCAACTGGCAGCATATGTGTGGCATCAGTCAGGTGGTAGCATCAGAATAGTGGCTGAGGCAGGTTAGTTAGAATCAACACTCATTTCTCAAAATTTTGGGAAGGCGTCATGGCTGATCTAATCTGATGCATAAGGCATTGGTGTATGGAAATCCTGGCCGATCCACGCCTGACTCATCTTGACAAAGATCAGTCTCTCCACATTTCGGATGGACAAGCGGGTTCTCCTTGGGGTAACGATGGCCCCCGCCGCACTGAACACCCACTCTGATGCCACACTACTGGCCGGGCAGGACAGCTTCTCCAGTGCAAACTTGACAAGTTGCGGCCACACATCAAGCTTGGATGCCCAGTATCTTCTACCTGGGGTGGCAAAGTGCTGTCCAAGTAGGCCACCACTTGCTGGTTCAGGGTCTGCTCCAGGTCCTGCTGCTGCTGTTGGTGAGTACTCTCCTCACTAGGCGGGTGAAGGAAGCTGCTCATCAACGACTCCAGACTTAGGCTGCTGCTGATGGAGCTGCTACTGCTCCCACGCCCCCACCTCCCCACAGCAGCCGTGGCAGTGGTACGTGAGCGATGAGGAACTCCCCGGTCAGACCTGCCAGAGGATGGACGATGGCGCACATAGGCAGCGGCCAACTGACTACATAGGATTTCTCTATAGTACGCAAGTTTCTCCTTCCTCCTGACAGGTGGAAAAAAGGCTCCCATTTTGGACCGGTAGCGAGGGTCGAAGAGGGTGGAGAGCCAGAAGTCATCCCTCTGCCGGATAGTGACTATTCGGCAGGCAAATCAGCATGCTGCGGGCCATCTGCGCAAGTGACTCTGAGTGACTCCCTGCCTCCATCTCCACTGTATACTTCCACGTGCTTCTGGGTCATCTGCCTCGTCTTCCTCATCTGAGTCACCTGAGTAGAAAAACCACTAACTTCGCCAGACACTGCTTGTGCTCCAATGTCCTTCTCCACCAGTTCAGCCCCCACTGGACTCACGTGGCCGTGAGATGTAGTCGGCACATCTCCAGTGCACTGACCAGACAGATTTTGCAGCATCTGTTCCAGGACATTAAGCAGTGGAATGACGTTATTCATCCCGTAGTCCTGGCAATTTACAAATAACGTGGCCTCTTCAAAGGGCCTGAGCAAATGTCAGGTGTCCCGCATGAGCTGCCACTAGCTAACATCAAAATTACACAGGGGAGTACTCCTGTCCACTTGGTTCATCAAAAAATTGTTAATGGCCTTTCTCTGTTCATATAGTCGGTCTAACATATTGAGGCTGGAATTCCAATGGGTGGAAACATCGCATATCAGCCTGTGTTGGGGGAGGCCATTCTGCCGCTGCAACACAAGGAGGGTGTGCTTGGCTTTGTAGGAATGGATGAAGTGCATGCACAGTTTCCTGGCCATTTTTAGAATGTTTTGCAGATGAGAGGAAGACTTCAGGAACCTTTTGACAACCAGGTTGAACACGTGCACCATGCAGGGGGGCATAGGTCCCCCTCCTGTTGGCGGGCCCCGGACACCCATTTTCCTTCCCCTTGTCGTCACCATATTTTCTGATTTGCAGTTGTAAGGGAAAGAAAGCCACACTTCGATTTTTGTTGCATGACGCAGACAGTTTTTCTCCCCCCCGTGTGACTTTGTTGCCCAGTCAAACAAGGGGTAGAACTGCGTGACACCGCTGTGCACTTTTCAAAATGTGGTATGATTTGGGGTCAAAATTAGGGCTTATGGGGGCTGAGGGGGGGGGGGTGGAGGAGGGGGGGGACAATTTGGGGCAGGAGCATTGTTTGAAAACTGGGGGGGATAAAGCGGCGTTCCCTTTTCCAAAATGTTTTTTTTGGGGGGGGGGCCGGGAAAACATTCCCCCATTTGGGCCCCTAAAGGCCCTGGGAGGGCCCCGGGCCCTAGTTACAGTTCCACACGTCCTTTTCTGCCGGCACCCCCGGGGAAAAAAACCCATAGGTTAAGGGCTGGCCCACCCTTTTGTTCTAAAAATTTTTTGAAGGGGGTTAAGGTTTTCTGCCCTTTTTTGGAAAAAAAAATTAAAAGGTTTTGGGGCTCTCCCCCTCCCGGGTTTGGGACAAGGGCCATTTTTTAAAGATGCGGGGTTCCCCCACTTGGAAGGGGGGGATTTCAGTTTCCCCAAAAACTTTGGGCAGGAACAAGGTCAGTTTTTCCCCCTTAGGTGATTTGGGCGGGGATACTGTTTTTTTGGCAATTGCCTTGTTGAACGACCCGTGGCCCATGATTGGGGGAGGGGGGGCAGGAGCATCGGGGCCGGGAGATGATTGGGAAAAACAAAAAGATCCCTTCTGCAAGGTGGGGGATATTGATGAGCGATTGTGTCAACTATTTTTACGAGCGAAAAAGTCGATTTTGACAATTAAACATCGATAGTCCTTAAACAAAATTATCGCCGGGGGACCTTTAAAGTCTATGGGGGAGGAAAAAACGTTCATTCCTTTAAACCCAAAAAGGGGTGGAGAAGATTTGGAAAATTTTCATCCAAAACAGTAAACTGGGTTTGTGCTAACTTAGGGCAAAACAATTAGGCAAAAAGAATCCCCAGAAAAAAAAAATTTACAGACTATTCCACTATCCCCGTTTTTAACCCCACATGACTCTTAAACCTGCATGACCCACAAATTAAAAAGTGCCAGAAGGCAGTTTTACTTAAAACATCATTTGAACTGGACATGGACTATCCCTGTCCTGGAACGCAGCATGACCCTTAAACCTGTCTGACCCACAGATTAAAATGTGCCGGAAAAAGGAGTCTTTCAACCACCATTTTAGTTGAACTGGACATCGACTATACCTGTCCTGGACTGCAGCATGACCCTTAAACCTGTCTGACACACAGATTAAAAAGTGCCGGAAGAAAGTAGTCTTTGAATCACCATTTTAGTTGAACTGGACATTGACTATGCCTGTCCTGGACCGCAGCATGACCCTCAAACCTGTCTGACCCAGAGATTAAAAAGTGCCGGAAAAAGGAGTCTTTCAACCACCATTTTAGTTGAACTGGACATTTACAATGCCTGTCCTGGACCGCAGCATGACCCTTAAACCTGTATGACCCACAGATTAAAAAGTGCCAGAAAAAGGAGTCTTTGAACCACCATTTTACTTGAACTGGACATTGACTATCCCTGTCCTGGAACGCAGCATGACCCTTAAACCTATCTGACCCACAGATTAAAAAGTGCCGGAAAAAGGAGTCTTTGAAGCAGTATTTTAGTGAACTGGACATTGACTATCCATATCCTGTAATGCAGCATGACCCAAAAACCTGCACAGGTGCCCTTATGGACCATCAGCACCGCTTCATGTTGGACGGATGCTGACGATGATGATGACGACATTTGTGGCCGTGACTGGGAGGACGAGGAGGTAAGACTGCTGGATGCAGGTTCCATTAACCACAGAAGAACAGATTGGTGACGCTGTTTGTTACTGAGATTCACAGGGCCCTAACCCAGCAATGACAGGCCTGACTTTACTGCAAAGACGGCAGATCACAGATATTCTTAAATCCCTCTAATTTCCAACAACTAGCTAGGATTAGAAACAGAATTGTTTCTATCGAATACCTGTGAAATGCGGTCTAGTGGAAGAACCGTAAGACCAAATCAACAGTGTTCTTCCTTCAGTCCCAGGGATTTACAACTGCCCAGTAGGACTAGGAATTGATAGTTTTCAACAAACTATCATACAAGTGCGCTATCTGTGCCAAACTGACATTCACCAAGTGCAATAAAACTATTCAAACGTTACACAGATGAGAAATTGCATTTTTTTGCAGCAATAACAAACGAGAACAACAATCAAAATTGTCGTACAACGTGGCTATTTGAAAAAAACTGGGGCCGCACCACGGCAATACAGCTATTTAAAAGTTATACGGATAACAAAAGGTGGTTTTTGCACCAATGAAATACACCGACAGTTACTACTAAATTTCTGTGTCCAAATTTAAGCACAAGGTGGCTCTTTGAACAAAACTGGGCCACACCATGTGCAATACAGCTATTTAAAAGTTACACGTATGAGAAATTGCGTTTTTTGCAGCAATGACAAATGAGAACAGTTACTAGAAAATTTCTGTATCAAGATTGGCATACAACGTGGCTATTTGAAAAAAAATGGGGCCCACCAAAGTGCAATACAGCTATTTAACCCCTAACCGACATTTGACGTACTCATACATCAATGTCGGGTAGGGGTTCCCGCAAATTGACGTATAAGTACGTCATGGCGATCTTGCGCACTCACTAGCGTAGCGCGCAAGATCGTGGCATGGAACCCGAAATATATTCCCCGCTGGCATCATGCCGCATCCCCCAGGGCCCCGAGTGAGCCCCGGCCGTGGGGATTAACCCCTCGATGTCGCGACATCGTGGTCCCGACATCGCAGCTGCAGGCAGCAGGAGTGAGCTCCTGCTGCCCGCGATCCCGGCGCAGTAATGGCGCTCAGCGCCGCTACTGATCTCCTACCAGACAGCTCGGACGCTGAATGACAGCATCCGGGTTGTCTGGTATCGTCACGATCCCCAACAAGCTTTTGTGGGCAGCGTGACGACAGTTGCCATGGAGACCATTATACAGCTATAGGCTGTGTGCTGATCTCCTATTGTATGAACGATCTGATGATCGTTCATACAATTACCCCCTGGGGAAAAATGTAAAAAGTGTGAAAAAGTAAAAAAAAAGTGTAAAAAAGTAAAATACAAACACAAAAAATAAAATAAAAACACGTACACCGCCCTTTTCCCCTTTACAAACGCCAATAAAGTTCAAACGTACAGTAAAGTACCCATATTTAGTATCACCGCGTGTGTAACAACCCACCTTATAAATCCATCATGTTAGTTAACCCGTACGGTGCGCCCAAAAAAAAAAAAAAAACAGTCACAAAATTGCAATTTTTGTCCATCCCGCAGAACATAAAATGGAGTAAAAAGTCATCAAAAAATCATATCAACATCAAAGTGGTGCCAATTAAAACGTAAGTTCATTCCGCAAAAAAAAAAGTCCTTACACAGCTCTGATAAAGGAAAAATTAAAAAGTTATGGCTATTAGAAGATAGCGATGCATAAAAATTGTTTTAAAACAATAAATTTCACTTTAAAAAAATTGTGCGTCCAAATTAAAAAACTATATAAATTGGGTATCACCGTAAAACATCTCAACCCACAGATAAAACTAGCTTGTCACGGATACTGCACGGTGAAAAGCTAAATTAAAAATAAAATTAAAAAACACTGGTAGGATTGCAGTATTTTCTTCACCCTGCCTTCCAAAAAACGGATTTAAAAGCGATCATAACGTCTTGTCCCCCCAAAAATGATACCAATAAAAATGTCAACTCATCCCGCAAATAAAAAGTCCCTACACAGCTCCATAAACAGAAAAATAAAAAAAGTTATGGCTCTCAGTCTGCGGCGATGCAAAAACGTATTTTCCTTTTCAAATAAAAGTGTTTTTATTGTGTAAAAGCAGTAAAACATTAAAAAAATATACAAATTTGGTATTGCTGTAATCGTATCGACCTGCTGAGTAAAACTATCATGTCACTTATACCGCACAGTGACCGCTGTAAAAAATAAAAATAAAAAACACTACCAGGATTGCTGTATTTTGTACAAAATGCCTTCACAAAAACCTTAATAAAAAGTGATCAACGCATCACATACACCCCGTAATGGTACTAATAAAAACATCAACTCATCTCGTAAAAAACAAGCCCACAATCAGCACTGTATGCAAAAAATTAAAAAAGCTATGGCTGTTAGAATAGGACAACATAAAAAAAGCAACTTTTTATAAACTCGCTTCTTTTGTGTAAAAAATAATAAAACATAAAAAACTATATAAAATTTATATCATTGTAATTGTACCGACCCCCATAGTAAATTTATCCCTCATTTATCCCGTATGGTGAATACTGTCAAAATGAAGCCCAAAAACAATGGCGGAACTGTGTCCCTCCCGCCCTCCCCCATTTTCATGGCCCAATGCTAAAAAAAAACTATGGAACAACTGTATGCCCAAAATGCAAAATACACCTTTAGATGAGATCCCTGAGGGGTGTTGAATCCAAAAAGTGGCAAATTCTGGAAGGTTTCACCTGTTCTAGTACTTTGGGGCTTTGCAGATGCGACATGGCCCCACCAATATCTGTGCTCCAAAAGCCAAATAACACTCCCTCCCTTGTACACCCTGCCATGCGCCCAAACAGCAGTTTACAACCCACATGTAGGGTAGTGCCGAACTTGGAAAAAATTGCGTAACACACTTTTGGGGCTTTTTTCCAGGATTCCTAGTAAAAATTAAACAATTTCAGCTAAAATTTCAGATTATTGGGAAAAATATATATTTTTTCATTTTCACGCTAAAACAATTTGTGTAACACCTGTGGGGTCGATTTGCTCACGGCACCTCTGGATATATTGCGTAAGGGGTGTGGTTTCCAATATTGGGTCTTTTTTGGGGTATTTATTAAGTTTTGTAACCTTAGGGTGTCCGCAAACCTGAAATGGCGCCTAAATAAAATGGTAATGAAAATGAGACCCCAGAGTCCAGTAAGTGCTCCTCCTATTCTGAGGCTTGTGGTTGAGCCAAATAGCGCACTAGGGCCAAATATGGGATATCTCTGAAAACGGCAGAATCTGGGGAATCAATATAAGTTGCATTTCCTGAAACACATTTCCGTATTCTTGTCAATAAGGATAAAAATTTAAAAACTGCAAAAAAGTGACATTTTTAAATTTCACCTCCACTAAAGGGGTGAAATATCTAAAGGGTCAACAAATTCTTAAAAGCTTTTTAAATACTTTAAGGGGTGAGTTTTTTTTAGATGGGGGCATTTATTGGGGTATCTAACATACAAAGGCCCTCAAAGCCACGTCAGAAAAATGGACTGGTCCCTAAAAAAATCTATTTTGCAATTTTCTTGAAAATGTGAAAAATTTCTACTATATTTCTAAGCCCTTTAAATGTGGTACAAAAAAAAAAAACATTTAAAAAATTATGCCAACCTACAGTAGACATATGGTAATGCTAGTTATAAACTATTTTGAGTGGAATAACTATCTGTCTTACACGGAGAAATTTTTGAACTTTGAAAATTGCTAATTTTTGCAAATTTTCATGATATTTTGATATTTTTCACAAATAAACAAGGACTTTTTGGACCAAAATTTATTACTAACTTAAAGCACAATGTGTCCCAAGAAAACTAACTCTGAATCACTTGGATAGGTAAAAGTGTCAAAAAGTTATTCTCACATAAAGTGACACATGGTTCAGATTTTAAAAACCAGGGCTCTGTCGGGAAAGGGCCCAAAAAACTGGCTCCGGCGGTAAGGGGTTAAAAAGTTACACGGAGAGAAATTGCGTTTTTTTTCAGCAATGACACACGAGAACATTACTAGAAAATTTCTGTATCAAAATTGCCGTACAACGTGGCTATTTGAAAAAAAATGGGACCCACCAAAGTGCAATACAGCTATATAAAAGTTACACAGATGAGAAATTGTGTTTTTTGCAACAATGACACATGAGAACAGTTACTAGAAAATTTTCTTTTATCGGAAATTGGCATACCAACTGTACTATTTTGAAAAAAACTGGGAGGGCACAAAATAAAAGGTACAATTTCACCGCAGGTGCGAGGTGTGCTGGCCAAAAAGTGGTAAAAAAAATGCCATTTCAATGCAGGTTCAAAGCAGAGTCTGGGTTGCACAATATGCAACCACCTTTTCAAAGCCTGTCTGTCCATCCGTTAGCTCCCTGGCCACGCTTCACTTTCTGCCCACAGATTCTATATATACTCATGTTCGACTTCTCCGGTGTCTTAGCAAAAAACTGCCACACCGCCGAGTAGGTGATTTTACAGCCAACGCTCTGCACTGAGTGACTACTACTGCAGCTACCTCGGTGAGCCCCTGTGCCGCTACTTTCTTGGACCTGCAATGTGGGTGGTCTATCCCGTGGCCTTTTGGCTCCCAACCTCACACTGCTGCCACCCTGCTGACTCCCGGCCACACTACCGACTTGCTGCCTGCGCCACTGCCTGACGCGCAAGTTGACGCCCTCTTCTCCCGACGATGATGATTAAGCCCTTGCTTCACCTGGCTCCCAAGTGCGATCGGCTATATCATCATCGATTACTGTTTGTTCGTCACTGCTGTCCTCCTCAATGGTCTTGGTATGCAGAGGCTGACCTTTCACAACATAACCTCCCATGCCACTCTCCACATCAATACTTTGACGCCTACTACAAGAAGCAGGAGATGTCTTCCCCACCTCTTTGCTGCCGAATACCTGCTGACTGTCCTCAAAGAGTTCGTCCTCCCTGTATAGTGGCGCTGAGCCCAGGCCACATAGTAGTTCGCTGGCTGAGGGAACCGAACGGGACAGAGGCTGGTTGAGGACAGGTGAGGGCCCCTGACCTGCTCCCAGGCCATGCCAACTAAAGGTTGTGACTGAGGAACCCACCGACTCTTGGCTGGGGTTGTCAGATGTCATCTGGGAAGAAGTTGATGACCTAGTTAACCAATCAAGAATCCTTGGGTTGGTGGTCAACACACGGCCACTAGATGACACCGGCAGTTTTGGCCTCACCGAGTCACCCCTGCTGCGACGTCCCCTTACTGTGCTGTGACCTGTGCCTGCTCCAGGAATGTTTGTGCCACTGTCACTCGCATGTGAAGAGCCTGTCACCTATCTGTCTGACATACTGTTTGTTCAAAAATTTACAGACTCTGTTTAATGAAGATGTCTGTATATGATAAATACTCACCCTGTATTTTACTCCAAATACACTCACTAACAACAGGCTTGGATATTAAATACCCTACAGAAATGAACATATGAAATTTAGGCGTATATGGGGGTAAAAAACACACTGTATTTTACACCAAATAAACCCACTAACAACAGGCTTAATTAACCCTTGGATATTAAATACCCTACCCAAATGAACAGATGAAATTTAGGCGCATATGGGGGTAAAAAAAAACACTGTTTTTTACTCCAAATAAGCCCACTAACAACAGGCTTAATTAACCCTTGGATATTAAATACCCTACCCAAATGAAAAGATGAAATTAAGGTGCATATGGGGGTAAAAAAAACACTGTTTTTTACTCCAAATAAGCCCACTAACAACAGGCTTAATTAAGCCTTGGATATTAAATTCCCCTACAGAAGTGAACAAATGAAATTTAGGCGTATATGGGGGTAAAAAAGAACTGTATTTTACTCCAAATAAACCAACTAACAACAGGCTTAATTAACCCTTGGATATTAAATACCCTACGGAAATGAACAGATGAAATTTAGGCGCATATGGGGGTAAAAAAAAACACTATATTTTACTCCAAATAAGCCCACTAACAACAGGATTAATTAACTCTTGTATTTTAAATATCCTACAGAAATGAACAGATGAAATTTAAGCGTATATGGGGCAGAATTACACCCACCCTTGACCTTAGGGAGAATACCCCACAAACTAAAACAAAATGATAACGCTGGTAGAATTAAATGTGTATAACTGAACCACTTGTGAAACTCTTTGGCCCCAGTTTCCGATAAAAGCAGGTTCTTTTAGAATGACTTCTATGGAGCAGCAGATACAGAACACTGGTTGAGGTAGAGGAGTGCAACTGACACAGACTTGTGGTGGTCTCCCCCCCACAATCACTGATAAAAGCAGTTTGTTTTATAATAAGTTGAGTTGAATAGCAGAGCAGCAGCAACAGCTAGATGCTTATGCCAGGACAGACTGTGAGAAGTGTGAAGATTTAAGATGGTGTCCATATTTTATAGGGCTTTGATGTCACAGAAGCCCGCCGGTCGCTGATTGGCTTCATGTCTGCACATGTCATTGATGGTTTTGCTTTCTCCATCCCACAGTTCTCAGCCCCGTGTCACGCCTTGTGCTCGTGGCCATTTTACCAATAAAAAATATGCTTCGTTCCCGCGAATTACCCTAAACTTCGGCTTCGTGCAGAACCGAAGTTTTCCTGAAATTCTAAACGAATTCCACTTCGTTAGAATCGATTCACCCATCTCTAGTTGCAAGATGCCGTCGAATCAGCAGGTGTTGGCCAGGTTTTATTTCCTGCACTGTACGGAATCACAACCAATATGTACCAGTGCTACCGTCAGAGCCAATAAAATTCTTTGGTTCTGGGAAAAAGCGAGAATCCCGACAAAGCAATAATATCATAAACCAAAACCCAAGAATCCAAAGAAAAGGAATTTGTTAATAAACGTGAAGATTTGTTTGATGTTGCTCATTCTGATGCCATGAAACTTATAAAACTTCAGGAACACAGTAACTTCTTGCTTGCTCAAAGAGAAAAAGGTCATCATGGAATCATGGGACCATTATACAGAAAGCTGGACAAGGACAAGGAAAGAAGATTTATGAGAGAATTGCAGGCAGACAAACAAAGAAAAAAGGAAACTGAGTGAGTTCACCAGTCGACAACATCTGCTGAACTTAGCAATAGTAGTAGCAGCAGCTGCAGCGACAACAGCACTTACCACAACGATAATGATGAGGGCGAAGGGAATTTTAGTCTCAAGAAACGTAAGTTGGTAACACCTGTCAACATTTTAACTCCAGCAGTTGCTCCAGCTCTAGACAGAACTAATACCAGTGATAGAAAAGCGACCTACTTGCTGGCTGCTGCTTCCCAGTCCTTTGGCCATGATCCAGGCAGTCTCATGTTGAACAGGGAATCTATCACACAGGCTCGTTGACTGTTTCGAGAGATTGCAGCAAATACTATCAAAGCTTTCTTCGATAGCAGTGGTCCACTGACTGTACCCTTGGCCAGGAAAAGGTTTACCACCTAAACTTGCAATGAAACTACTGAGTGACTGGCAGTACTAATGTCAAGAAGTTGTTGTCGGTCCCAGAAATACCTAACAGCACAGGAGCAGCACAAGCTACAGCTGTATTCGAGATTCTGCAGAATTGACAGCACTTGGATAAAGTGAAGTTTATATCATTTGACATGACCAGTAGTATCACTGGTAGAATGGCTGGTGCATGCGTCCTATTGCAACAGAAACTGCAGAAAGTGGCCTGTAGGCACCACATTCACAAGCTAATTATTCACTAACAGAGTTCAAAAAGGGTCTGGATGCATTTCTAGAGTGTAATAATATAACAAGTTATAGTGACTATGATTCTGGAGAAGGGTCGTTGATCCAGAAATTTATTCAGGTTGCCAGATTGGAATCGGAAAGGATTTTTTCCCCCTCAAAATGAGGAAAATTGACTACCTCATGTTTTTTTTGTCTTCCTCTGGATCAACACTATAGGACAATAGGCTGAACTGGATGGACTTCTGTCTTTTTTCGGCCTTACAAACTATGGGAGACATGTATGAACATTGGTGCTGACAGGCCAGTTCTAAATAGCTTTAAGGTAGTGTATGAACCTGTTCTTCTGCAGTTAAAACATACAGGCGCATTGTAGTGCCAATACGACAAGCCTGGCTGTTCTGACCTTTTACCTGGTCTGGCTGTTCTAACTGTTCTGCACCTAGGTTTGGCGTCAAAGAATCATAGTTGTGTCTAATTCTATGAATGTGGTGCGACATACCCCAAATCTTTGGCGCCAAAGTTTGGAATGCGATTATTCATACATCTATAGAACTGGTCTACTACAGCTTTTTGATGCCATATAACTGGTGCAGCCCTGTTCATACATGGAACTATGTAATCCTGTTAAGCAGAAATGTCGGCATCCAAAAAGCTAGGCATTAATATTACATCTGTACTCTGTTTAATGCTAAACAGAGTGTTCACACCATGCTGTTTTATAGGGTCTGCTCTTCACAACCAACTTCAGGTCCACACTTCTTGTTCAGGCTATGGGTGGTTCTATAGCAGTGATGGACAACATCAGCTCTGATATTCCTATCTGAGCCTGCTATAGTGACATCAGTGCAGGAGGTTTGTAAACTGTAGTACACAGAGCTACAGAGCTATAAAGGGTTAAATGCTATGAATTGCATAGATAAACAAGCTCCTGTGCTGCTGATAACACTCAACAGGGAGTGACTCACCATTGTTGGACAGTTCTGCTGGAGCAATGAGAGCAGAGAGGTGGTTGGTAACTTAGGGAAGCTTGTGTATTCTTCATGATCTCAAAGAAAGCAAAATCAGAACTTCAATGTATTTGATAATAGTCATTACTTAACTTAGCCTACATGCAGTGGTGGAACTTCCGCCGTAGCACCTACTATGGGGCCCGCTGCCCCAGAACGCCTAGGTCCTCTGTCCCAAGCATTCAGAAGAAGGGCCCGTGGAAAGAGGGCAAAGGTCCATTTAACTGTTTGCATGTCTTAGGGACAACAGTTAATGCCCTTAGCTGAGCAGTGTGTCACTGCCAACCTGTCCTGTTATACTATATAGCCCAGTAGGTCTGAGGCTTAAGGCCGCTAGTGCTGACATAGGCACGATGAAATCATATTATTATTCTGCCTACACCACACTTCACATGGAGAGGGGAATGGAGAGGGGAATGGAGAGAGGTGAGTATATATGAATTTTTGCTTTCTTGGCCTTTTTTCAGAGAATATGAATGATAACACATAAACTTTTTTTCCACTCATGGTTCATGGTTTGGTGAAGCCATTTATTGTCAAACTATTGTGCTTTCTCTTTTTAAATCATAATGTCAACCAAAAACATCCAAATGACCTTGATCAAAAGTTCACATACCCGTGTATTGCCCCCTCTAACATCAAAGGCCAGCAGGATATTGGTGTGCATTAAAAGAGGCACGGACTTGCCGGACAGCTATGTAATATTACCACTATATAAAGCATTGCTGTGGCCTAATTTGGAATATGCTGTTCAGTTCTGGGCTCCAGTTCATAGACAGAATGTAATGGAGCTAGACAACGTGCAAAGACAAGCAACTAATCTAATAAGAGGGTGGAGCATCTTAATTATAAGGAGAAGTAAAAATAATTACATTTATTTAGTTTTGAGAATATATTTTTATGGGGGAGACATGATTAGTTTACATAAGTACAGGAATATAAATAGCTCCTGCAAAAAGTATGGTGAAAAGCTATTTCTTGTAAAACTCCCTCAATAGACAAGGGGACATTCCCTTTGTCTGGAGAAAAAAAGATTCAATCTCCAGAAGAGAAGAGCCTTCTTTAGAATGAGAACTGTGAATTTGTAGAATAGCCTGTCTGAAGAGCTGGTTGCAGCAGGAACAGTTGAGGGTTTCAAGAAAGGCTTAGATACGTTCTTACAAATAAATAATATTAATACTTATGTAGCCAAATAAAACTTCAGAATCCAGTCTAATGCCAATTTTGGCATAACGAATGAAATATTCCTTTAGGGCAGATTGTTTTTTACCTAATGGGTTCCAAAGTCTGCATCAGTAGGTGAAACAAAGTTTAAAAATTCCCACTCCCTTCATCCACATCTTTCTCCACTCTTGGTTGAACTTGATGGACATATGTCATGTTTCAATTGTACTAACTATGTAACTAGTGCTGGGCCTTGGTGCCAGTCAGTAATGATCTGTTTTGTCATCCCATGGCTGACAACCAGTGCTAGTAATGCAGAGATGTCTGTCAAATACCACTATTACACTTGTATAATGGTAAAAGAAACACACTGACACAACACAAAAAAACACTTTATTTAAATAAACACTCCCTTACAAAATCCTTTGTTGACCATTTTATTGAAGAAATAGATTTAATGCTGGTCCAACGTAGTAAAATAAATCCATTATAGTTCAACAGGGAAATCTGCATAAAAAACAGAACCACTACAAAAAGCATGACAGTAATAAACTCCATCCCATGCACCCCCTGAAGATCATTCATCAAGCCTGCGGCTGATCTTCCTGGGTGCAATTCAAAGAGTTTGGACCGCACAGTATGATTCTGAGGGATACAGGCCATAGATGTAGAACAGCCTCCAAGGGGATAGTCTTCTTTTTCTCCCCAACCTTCTAGGAAACTATGCCTTTAAGTTATGGACTGTACCCACTCTCCAAAAGTGAAGGAAAGTGAGGAAAGTGGTGAAAAAGTGAGGATTCTAAGATATTTGCGTGTAAATTCTTAAGGGAAGAGTGGTTGCAGAGAGAAGTCATCATGAAAGTCTGGGCTGGATAGAAAAGAAGAGGCAAAGTGAACGACTCATCAGAGAAAATGTCACTGTAAGTTCCTGGATGTAACTGCACTGTAATCAGTTACATGTCTGCAGAGTGCCTGTGTATACTGGTATCTACCCCTGTATGTTCACTGTATGGTGGTAATATTGGTCTGTGCCACCTGCTGGTCCAAAGTCTGCTGTTTCTGGTGTGTCTCACCTGCTGCTTCTGAGTTTGCTGTTCCCAATGTGTGTTACCTGCTGGTCTGGAGTTCACTGTGCTTAGTGTGTTCCATCTGCTGGTCTGAAGTCTGCTTTTCCAGCATGTGACACCTGCTGATCTGGAGTTCACTCAATCCAGTGTGTCACTTGCTGGTCCACAGTCTGTTGTTCCTAGTGTTTGCCACCTGCATGTCCAGAGTGCATGATGCGATCCGTCTGCTGGTCTGGAGTCTGTTGTGCCCGGTGTGTTCTATCTGCTGGTCCAGAGTCCGCTGTGCCCGGTGTGTTTTGTCTGCTGGTCCAAAGTCTGCTGTGCCCGGTGTGCCACCTGCTGGCCCTGAGTCCACTGTTTCTGGTGTCTATCACCTGCTGGTCTGAAGCCAAGTGTGTTCTGTCTGCTGGTCTAGAGTTTGCTGCTCCCTGTGTGTGAAACCTGTTGGCCCAGAATCTGCTGCTTCTGATGCGTGCCACCTGCTGGTCCAGAGACCACTTTTCCCGGTATGTATTCCATCTTCTGGTTCAGAGTCTGCTTTTTCTGGTACCTGCCACCTGCTGGTCAGGAGTCCGCTGTGCCTAATGTGTTCTGTCTGCAGGTCGGGAGTCTGGTATTCCTGGTATCTACTGCCTACCGGTCTGGAACCTGCTGCTCTGATGTCTGCCATTCTTGCGTCCCGTTCTTGACCCTCATGCCTTTTCTCAGTCAGTCCTCAGTGGAAGTCTACTAATAAAAAGTATTAAACTTACTTTAAAGTACTACTCTGCTTACATTGTTACGTGTGTAACAGAAATAAATAACTAAAATAGAAATAGTAAAACACCTCCATCTGCGTGATGCTGTTAAATTGTCAGTAAAATAATTATGATCCAGTCTGTCGTAAGGTCATTAGTGAAATCATTGTAATTCATTCTGTCATAATAACAGTCAGCTAATTAAGATTCAGTCTGCTGTCATATTAATCATTTAGATTGGGGTAGGCAACCCTGGAGAGGTGGAGGTCTTTTGTAATAATGCAGAAAAGGTACTTCCATGATATTCATTCTAAAGATTGTATGTAGTATGTTAAATTAGTATTTGCATGTACTTACTTTTTGCTTTGTACTTTTTTTTGTTTCATTGTATTTCCTTCTCATTATTAATTTTTTTTTATTTTCCTAACCCAACGTTCATGCTGAGGCCAGAAAACCAATATTTTCAATGCTATAACACTTTTAACATTCTTGCCTCTGTTTATGGTTCTGTTTAAACTGATTATACCTATACTTTTTATTTTCTGGTCATCACAAATTGACACCTGTATCTTTCTATCACGCAGCAGGTCAATTTTAAGACATTGAGGCACATTTACTAATACTGTCTAAAACTTTGTATAAACTTTATAATTCAACATATTTATCACATTGGTTTATTCTGTATGATAAACATGTTACCTTTTTAGACATTGTTGTGTAACCTTACACCACATTGTAGTTGGTTTAGTTTACGTCAAAACTTGTACAAACATTTTGTAACATTTTTTTAGCGCAGTGTCATGCAATAAACCATGCCACTTTCCGCCATTAAGTGGGACATATACCTGCCTACAGACTACGGGGACAAAGACCTACCTATATACCGAGGGACATGTTTTACCTGCCTACAGACTAAGGGACATGTTATACCTGCCTACAGACTGGGGAACATGTTTTACCTTCTTACAGACTGGAGATCATATTATACCTGACTACAGACTGGGGGTCCTATGTACCTATGACCTACTGGGGCAACATATACACCTACCTACTTTATTGGCGCCTATATAGGAACAATGGGTGACTCCCCATCCCCGACAGCAGGCATCCGACTTTCCTATAATGGGAAAGTGTGTCATCAAACTTTTCTATATACAGTTGAAACCAGATGTTTACATACACTATATAAAAAGACACATATGCATGTTTTTCTCACTATCTGACATGAAATCAGAATAAACCTTACCCGGTTTAGGGCAATTAGCATTACCAAAATTATTTATATTTGCCAAATGCCAGAATAATCAGAGAGAATTTCTAAGGCATTTTTATTACTTACTGCAAAGTCAAAAGTTTACATACATTTCATTAGTATTTGAAAGCATTGTCCTTAAACTGTATGACTTGTGTCAAACGTTTGGATATCCTTCCACAAGCTTCTCACAATAGTTGGTAGGGATTTTGGCCCTTTCCTCCTGACAGAACTGGTGTAACTGAGCCATGTTTATAGTTCGCCTTGCTCGCATCTGCCTTTACAGGATTGCCCATAAATTTTCAATAGTATTGAGACCAGGGCTTTGTGATGGTTTTTTCGCTACAAAGATCATGTCTCTCATGATGGGGACAGTAAAAATAAGCACTTTTGCAATTGGTTTGCATTACCTAAGTCACTTAGTATAGCAGATCTGAGCTAAACTGTGCATTTATAGCTATTTCTGCAATAGCTGGGCAATGGGACTCGCCCCCTTTTCTGTGATTAGCTGCCTGATATGTCATTCAGCCTGTTGGAACACACCCCCCATGATGGGAAACGCCCCCTGCGCTGTGATTGGCTATCCGCATCTGTGCTTACTCCCCTCTGAGCTGTGGGAAAAGTGAAACTAAGTCTCTCAGCTTTCTCTTCTGGCTGCTGGCTGTATAATAAAGGCTGTGTGAGCTTGTCTATGCTCATCTCTCAGGTGAAGTATCTGGGCAATTACTAGGTCTGTAGCTTCTAGATTCATTCTCTCCCCCAATTAACACAGCCTTATACAGTCTGTAACCCTCTACCTCCTGCCTGGTAACAGAGGAAGGAGGGGGGAGGACAGAGTGCATTTCTCACATTTGTTTAATCAGTATGTATAAATGTTTACAGCAATCCAGGTGTTCTGGTTACAAGGAGCTTCTGGAGCCTGGAGCTGACAGCTCTGCAGCCATGAGGAGCATGCAGGAGGTCTTCAGAGCTGAGATCCTCTCCTTTGCACTACTAACACAGAGTGATTATGTCACAACTCCTCAGTGAGGGGAGACATGCCTCCTGACAGGTGAGACACACCCCTGGATTTGGAGCTGTAACAGAGATCAACAGCTTGAGTCTGCGAAAGCTTGTAAAGATAAAACCCATTTAAGCCACTTTGTAACCAGTTTGACAGTATGCTTCAGGTCATTGTCCATTTGAAAAACCCATTTCACCCAAGCTTTAACTTCCTGGCTGAGATGTCTTGAGATGTCGCTTCAGTTTTGCCTCATAATCTTCTTTCCTCATGATGCCATCTATTTTATGAAGTGCACAAGTCCCTCCTGCAGCAAAACAACCACACAACATGATGCTGTCACCCCCGTGTTTCAAATTTGGAATGGTGTTCTTAGGCTTCCAAGCTTCTCCTTTTTTTCTCAAAACATAACAATGGTTTTATGGCAAAAGAGTTCAATTTTAGTTTAGTCAGACCACAGGACACATGTTTTTATTGTGTATTTAAAAGCACTGTTTTATTGTTGTTTGTATGCCGTGATCAAGGGTCCGGAGGGACCAGAAACGCGTTGGCGTCGTACGTCATTATGCACTGTCCTGTGTTATATTATATGGAATAAAATGGAGTACCACTGACCCGCTGGAGTTTCCGTTTGTGGATACAAGTTACGTGGTTTGGAGCTTTACCTGGCAGCTCTCCGGGTGGGATCGTTACTCCTTTCCCATGGCGATGCAGTAACAAGGAGGAGAGATTAAGTGAAGGTCCCTATGACTGGGAAGGGGTGGAAGTGGGCGGAAACAGTTTTTTTGTTGTATTTTTATGTAGTGTATGTAAACTTCTGGTTTCAACTGTAGATCTTATGGGTATATAAACCCCCCCAGTAGGTAGGCAAGTATATACTGTAGGTGTTGGACAAATTAGGATTCTAAAAAATGTGTGTGGTAAATTCTGCTGGAAAGAGCCGTGGCTGGGAGAAGGCGATGGCCTAAAATGGCTAAAATTGCGGGATAGAAAACAGGTTGAGGTAGAAAAGTATGTACAATTAGGTGCTCTACCTGGAGCTATGCTGAGGATTTTTTTTCTAATGCCAAGGAGAAAGTAAAATAAGTGGAACCACATAGGAAGTGATTGCATGTTTAGTACTAGAAAGAACTAAATAAGTGAGGAAGAAAATGAAAGGTAAAAATGAAAAATGAAGGGATGTGGAAAGTGATTTTAGAAAAGAAAGATTTAAATGTCAGTTTAGAGAAGGAAAAAAAAACGCGACCTTGTAGCACACAGCTGAAAAGGTAGAGAAGCTGATTTTTTTGTAAGTGACGTGAAACTCATAGTTAATTAAAAATTCATAATATTTACAAGCCCAACAAACCAGATTTCAGATAACCAAGAAGAGCTGCAGTACTCTGCCGTCACTGTATTCAGCCAATGTTTTGAATTACCCAGCACTGCTCAAGAACTCCGTACAGCTGCTATTTTGGAAAAATAATTAACAAGATATATTTAGTTAAAGAGAATATAGAATTCTGACATCTGTAAGAAACCTTGAATTTTCTGCAGGCTGAGGCAGTTAGTAACAGAGTAGCAGCGAGAAGGGGACGTGATGAAGAAGAGAAAAAATAAAATATCTTTCTACTGCAAAGTAACCTGGTTTAAAAAAGGGGGATAAGTGAAAAAGAAAAAAATTAACTTCCTGAAGAACCAAAGACATTAAAAATTAAAAAAAAATGAATTAAAAATTTGAACTTAGCAACTAAACTGTAGAATAAGACAACAGCAAAAGTCAAGGCCCCTAGACAAACTCAGACAGATGTTCCCCCGCAAAAGGATTACATTATTACAATTAATGACTGAGCATGTACCAGGTTCTTCAAGAAGACCAGAGACAAACAAAAAGATTCCTCCAAGTTACCTGAAAACGATCTGACCAGCGACTGCAAAAAACAAGAAAAAGGGGAGATGCCGCTGGGAGCTTGTATCTGCCATTTTTTGCTGCCTCTGGAAAAGGGCAGAAGAGGAGAAAAGGATACATTTATTCCAAATTTTGGGTTAATGGGTTTTTAGACAAATTTTAATTTTTCCTTTAAGGATGGGAGGGAAATCAGAGTATTGGAGATTTGCTATCACAGAAGACGCAGAAGTTTTGGATACACCGTTTCAGATTGTAATATTTTCCCAAACAGTTACAAAGAGAAGAAAGAAGAAACAATATATTTTGGACACTTTGGGCGACATGTATGAACATTGGCATTAACAGGCCAGTTCTAAATAGTTTTAAGGCTGTGTAGAATGTGCCAGAATGTATCAACCTGTTCTACTGCAGGTCATACATACAGGCACATTACAAGTCTGGCTCAGGCAGACCACCTTTAACTTGGTCTGGCTGTTCTAACTATTATACGCCAAAGTTTGGCACCAAAGAATAATAAATGTGTCTAATTCTATGAATGTGGTACGAACCGCCCCCTGTACGCCTCAAATCTTTGGCGCATTAAAAAATGTGGTGCAGGAGCTTATCACACCAAAGTTTGGAATGCGACTGTTCAGACATCTATAAAACAGGTCTGCAAAAGCTTTTTGATGCCAGATGACTGGCACCGGCCCTTTCTTACATGTCGCCTTTTGTGCCTCCCACATATCATCCTATGATACAAGAGATGTCCCGCTACCTATCCATGACTGGATTGCACAAGTGCATGTGAGATATAAAATATTGAAAGCAGATATGAAATGTGAGAATGAAAAGACTGCGATACACTTGATTTTAGAAGAAAGAAAATTGTGCACATTTTGTGGTGGGTGACAAAAAGTTGATTTACAACAGTTGTATGGAATCTGGCTGCTTGAAGAGTGCGAACTGTTATAATCACGATTCATACCTTCTTGCAAAAGACCCCAAGAAGAACTTAGACTGTTATGCTGGGTTTAACTAACAATGCAGCCCAGCCTCTGCATTTCTCTGCTCTGATGTGAAGGATCTGGGCAATTATTGAGTCTCTTTAGCTGCTAAATTCACTCCCTCCACGCATATAACACTCCCTTATACACTCTGCTCCCCCCACCCATATAACACACTCTTATATACTCTGTTCCCCTACCTATATAACACATTCTTATACACTCTGCTCCCCCCACCCATATAACATACTCTAATATACTCTGCTCCCTACACCCATTTAACACACCCATATACATTTTGCTTGATAAAAGAGGGAGAGCAGTTTGCATTTCTCACATTTATTTCATCATTTCGGCTATATTTATAACTGTTTCCACCAATACAGGTGTTCAAGTTACAAGGATTACTTGTGGCGCCTGGGAGGGAGGTGACTATCCCAGTTCTCCAGGCATGATAACTGACCATTGCAGGAAGTCTGCATAGCTGTGACATACACTCCCTCCCACTGCTCACACAGCAGGAAGAGGACTCAGGAGGAAGAAGGAACAGGAAGGGGGTGTGAAGATGTCATCACACTTCAGTGAGGGAAGATACGCCCTACTGGGAGTAGAGACCCACCCCTGTATTTGAAAATCTAAGCTAGTGAAAAGCTCAGATGAATGCAAAAGCCTGCAGCAAGAAATCTCCTTTAAGTATGTATAATTGACTTACATACAATACAACTGTGCATCAAAAAGAGTATAAAAGTATATGACCCAGGTTACATAATATATAAGACAAGACTAAAAATGCTTATTTTTGATTTAACAAGTGCATGTATGAATTAAAAGACTGACATAAACTGCATTTTATCAAGAAAGAAGATTGGGAAAATTTTTGGTGGGGGGGGGGGAAAAAAAAAGTTGATTTAAAAACATTTTGGTTAAAAAAATCTTGTGCTTAAACGAAGGGAAAAACTGTTGTAAATCACCTTTTCTTTTCCCTTTTCTTTGCAAAGACCCAAGAAGAATTAAAACTGAAATCCCTGGGTTAAAACAAAACAAGGGCAGCCCCAGCAGCGCACTAACAAAATAAAAAAGTTCAAAATCTCGCAAGCTTTGAAGAAAAGAAAAAGAGAAAGATTAAAACAAATTTTTTTTTTTTTTTATTTTTTCCATTCCCCTTGTTTTTTCCCCCCCCCAAAAAAGAATATTAGAAATGGGAGGGGGGAAAAAACTCTTACCTTTTAAGTAGTTGAATTTTGAAGTTTTGGGGAACCCATGCGGGAAACCTGGAAAAGCAGGGACCCGGGTTTTTAAAAACTATGTAGAGGGGAAGTTTAAGTTTACTTTTTTTTTTTTCAAAAACAATTTCCGGGATGAAAGCGTTTTTGGGCAAATGAACCTTGGAAACCCTTTTTTCTTTTTCTCGATTTTTCTTGTTTCCCCCCAAAAAATTCGCTAGTTTAAAACCCAATCCACCCCCGGGATGATCCTGTGTGGGGGAATTTTTACAAGTGCCCCACAAAACCCCGGGGGGTTCCGACTGTATGATTTTAGAACTTTTAATTTCCAAAAAAAGGGTTTGGGGGTATTTACTCCTGTAGCCTCCATCTTTACCCTCAAAGACTCCCCCATTTCACCCCGGGGGCCCAAAGAATATTTAAAATGGAAGACTTTATTGATTTTCCGGGACTTTAAAATTTTGGGAAAAAGAGGTTTTACCCAAACCCCTTTTTGGGTTGCAAAAAACGTTTAAAGGATGATGCCCGGGACTGCCCTCCCACCCCGGGAAATAAACCACCCCAAACTAACATTTTAAAACCATTTTTTCCTGGAACTGGGGATAATTTGCCCCCATCCCACTTTTTCCTTTAAATTTGGACCCTTCCCGATTAAAAATAAAAACTGTTCAATAGTGGGGCCCCTTTTCAAAAATTTACATTTTTCATTTTGGGTTTTCCTGAACCCACATTTTCTAAAACCCAAACGAAAAAGGGAAAATGAGAAAAAAAAATGGGCTAATTTATAAAACTAAAACCCGGATGACCAAAATTTTTGAAGGGGTTTTTTTTGGAAAAATTTTTTAAAAAAATAAAAACATTTTAAGGGAACTTTTTGGGGAAAAAAAAGGGAGTTATGAGGTATTTTTTTTTTAAAAGAAATTTTTTTTAATGATTTTAATGCCAGTTTTGAAAAGGAGTGATATCCCCCAAATGTTATCTTTTGGGGAAATGTTCCGGGTTTTTGGGTTTTAAATCCTTTTACCATAAGTATTTTTTTAGGGGGTTTTCTCACTACAAATCATATCTGTAATGATAAGGACAGTAAAAAAAGGGCACTTCTGTTTTTGGGTTTTGTTTTTACCTTATATAGCAGCGGGTTAAAACAAATTTCTGTGTGGCTAGAGCTACTTCAGAAAGCCCCCTGGTCAGGACACACCCCCTTTTGCTGTGTTTTGCCTGTCAGTGCTATCTGGCTCCCTCCCCTCTAAGTGTTTTGGGTCCTTTGGGCCCCCTCCTTTTTTTTCCCCTTTTAAAAGGATTTTCTCAAAAGGGTAATGGATCTGGGAAATTTAAAGAGCTCTTTTAGATGCAAAAATTCACCCCCCCTTCCCATTTTAACACCCCCATTATACACTCTGCTCCCCCACCTATTTTAAACACACTTTTAAATACACTCTGCTCCCCCCCCCCCAAAAAAAACACCCTTATACACTCTGCCTAAATAAAAGAGGGGGAGCATTTTTTGCATTTCTCACATTTAAATTTTCATCATTTCGGCTGTTTTTTTTAAAATTTGGGTTTTTCACCAATCAGGGGTTCAAGTTAAAAAGGGTTTGGAGCTTGGGGGGGAAAAAACAGTTCTCGGGGAACCATGAAAAACAAAACCACTGCAAGGGGTCTGGAAAAGAAAATGATCAAAAAAAAAAAGAGGGTTTGGGGGGGCTAAAAGCTGTCTTGTCCTCCCCCCTTTTTTAATTTTAAAAAGATAAGATTAAGAGAGCTGAAAAAGGGGAAAATAAAAATAATCCTTTTTAATAATTTAAATAATATGAGCAAGTGAGCTCCTCCCAAAGAGCATAGAGGCTGCTTTTTTTGGTTGTGTGACGTTTTTTAAAGGGGGTTTTGTTTTTCATTTCTTTTAAATTTGGTCCCCCAGAATAAGGGACAGGGGAATTTCAAGCAACTTTCCCAATTGGATGTCATTAGCAAAGGGGGGGTTTTCCTTTATCACAGGACCCCTTTTATCTTCTTTTTTTTTTTAACACTGATTTTCCCAGTCCCGGGGGTGGGAATTCCCCTTCCTCCTTGAAATTTTCCTTAACTGGGAGCCTTTTTAAATTCTTTTTAGCCCCGGGTGGGCTGTATTCACGGGACCCTTTGCTTTTCCCTGTTTTCCCACTCTAAGAAAGGGCCCCTGAAACTTTTTTCACCCCTGTTTAGCCAGAAAGAACAAAAATTAACTGCGGGTCTTCTAAAAATTTCGGGATCCAAAACAAAAAATTAGGGTCAGCAACCTCCAAAAAAACTTTAAAATTGGGGGGGAACGCTGTGTAGGGCTGAAATCAAATTTACCATTAACAAAAAACACAGCACCCCAAAAAAAAGAATACTTTTAAAAAAAACTTTTGCTTTAAAAAAACAAAAAATTTTTTAATGAGGTTTTAGTTCCCCACTTAGGCCAAAATTTTGGGCCTTTAAGACCCCCTTTTAAATTTTCAACAAAGCCCTCAAATGCAGGGGGGGTCCTACACTACTTGGCCACAAAAACCCCTTATTTTTTTTGTGGTCCACCCAGACCTACCTTTTATAAAAGTGAAGGCCCCAAAAGCTACTAAATACACTGCACTGATTTTTTTTTTTTAAAAGCAAAAGTTTTTTTCAACGTATTCTTTTTTTTGTGTGCTTGCGTTATTTTATGTGTATTTAGTTTTACGGGCCTTTTAAACAAGCGGCACCCAAAATTTAAAATTTTTTTTGGGGATTTGCTAAAAACCAAATTTTGTTTTTTTTTTGTTTTATGGGGGGGAAACGGGCTGCCCCCCATTTTTTTTTTTAGCATTTCCCAACCCTATTAAAAAGGGAATTTTTTAAATCAGTGCGGGTGTATTTTGTGGGTGGTCCCCTTCACATTTCTAAAAGGTAGGTTTGTTTGGAAACCCAAAAAAAATTTTATACTTTTAGGGGGCAAGAGTGTGGGGCCCAACCTGCATTTGGAGGTCCCCTTGAAGTCAAAGGGGGAGCTTAAGCAATTTTGTGCAAAAGGGTAAAAAAACCCCTAAAAAAACTTTCCCGTGTTTTTTTTTAAAGCGGGAAATTTTTTTTCAACATTTTCCTATTTTTGTGGGGTTTTGCTGTCATTGTTAGGGTGCTTTAAAATTTCAGGAAACGCACAATTGTGTGTGGGACCCCCGCCTCTCCTGCTTTAGAAGGGAAAATCTTGCCTTTTCATAAAAAACTGTAAACAAATCTCCGTGTGAGAGGAGAAGAGGGGCTCAGTATGGGGATTTAAAAGCGCCTGTGGTATGTATAAAAGCCCCTTACAAAAAAAAACTGATGGGGAAAGAGACACTTGGACATGTAGATTTCCGGGACAAAAGGGGGGGGGGGGGAGTTTGGGGAAACCCAAACCATGAACATAAAGGGGGGATAAATTCACCCAGCTGGGGGGAAGAAAAAAACCGCCCCTTGCATTTCTAGGGGTTGAAAAGGGTGAAACCCGTATGAGCCCACCCAACCCTAAAGAAGCGATACACCCCCTTTTTTAAGGGAAAAAAACAATTAAACCTGTACACAAAAAAAGACCAAAATAAAAAGATGAAATTAAAAAAAGGTTTTAAAAAGCTTAAAATTTCACACACACCCCACATATATATATATATAATTATATATAAAATATTTATATAATTTTTATATATAAATAATATAAAAAATATTCATATTATAAATATTTTATTAAATATATATATAAAATTTTTTTTTTTTTTTTTTTCAAAGCTGCACAAAATTTAAAACTTTTGACAAATTCATTTTTTATGTAGACCCCTCCTCCCCTCCCTTGCTTGGTAAAAAATACTTGCTCGATTTGCAAAAATTTTTTTCAAAATAATAAGTTAAAAAAAAGTTAAAAGGGAATAACTGATTTTATCTTTGGGAAAAATGCCTCTGTAGATATAGTTTAAGTATAATTTCCCCTATGATTTAAAGCCATCATAATTAATCTGTGCTTTAGTGATTTAAAAAAGGGGGTGAAACAGCCCTTTGGTTTCAGAACCCAAAAAGAACAAGGGCGACCCTGTATGAATCCTGGCCCCCTGGGAAAAGGCCTCAGTTCAAATATCAAACCCGTTTTTTCTCAGGGTCATTAAAAAACAGGCATAGTGTAGGCCCCCTTTAAAAAAGGGGGCTCAGGAAAACCACCTTTAACCTGGTTTTGGCTGTTCTAACTGCTCTGCTTTTCCCAGAATTGGGGGGGGCAAAGAAAAACATAAATGTGTCTAATCCCCTAACGTTTATGTGACGAACTCCAAAAAATCTTTGGGGGGCATTATAAAACTTTTGGGCCCCGCGCCAACTGAGGGGCCCCCAAAAATTTCAGTGGCCCACTCTTTTAAAAAAATCTACAAAAAGGGTATGAAAGCCCTTTTTTCTGCAAAGTATGCCCAAAAAACGGTGCAGTCCCGGTTTTAAAAAATGCGTCCAAAGTGTTTTAATAAAGTTTAAATTGAAACTTTAAAAAAAAAGTGAAACTCTTATAGGTAAAAATGCCTTTAAAAATTGTGGGACAGGGTTTCAGAGTGGATGAAAAAAAGTCGTTTTTTTAAAAGGGGGACCCGAACCATTTTGGCCATTTTTACGAGAACATCCCAAATTAAAAATTTTTTCCCTTTATTGTTAAATCTTTTAAAATTTAAAAAGGGTATTCAAGCACAATGTACCATGATCTTTATAAGAAAGAGACATCCAGAGGGAAAATTTTTAAAAAAACTTATGCATTTCAACGCAAGGGGCCCGAAATTAGGTTTAATGCGAAAGGGGGAACTGTTAACATTTATTTCCCGGAAAGTTTTCCCTTTTTAAAGGGGATTTTGAACATTTCATTTTGGTTGGGGTCCTTTTTTTCTATGGATTTTTTATTTTTTTTAAAGTGGAAATTTTAACTGATGACCTCTCCTCCCAGGCAACTACCATTCCCTTTCCCAGTCAATTTTATTCCCTGGCCCCAGTTAAAAAAACACAAACTTTTTTGTTTGAAAGTTTTTTCAATTTCCCTGTTTCTTTTTATTCTACTCCTGTTCCCCCTGTACTTTTTTGTAATTGGTCAAACAAGGCAAAAAAGAATAATAAAAAAGAAAACCCTCAAAACAAGGGGAAAGTGATTGAGAATAAAACGTTTTACGTTTGCCTCCTCCAGGGATTTGAACCTAGGGACCCCTTGCTGAAAGGAGAAGAGAAAAACTGAGTAATTTAGCTGCTCAAGACTTTACTAAAAGATTTGTTTCCTAATGAGCAACTGGGGAAAAGACTGGTGATGTCAAGCCTGCTGGGTACTTTGATATGTGGTTCAAACAAATCATGCACACCCATTTTGAGCACACTGAAAGCTAAAGCAGGACAAAGCAGGCATGAAATGCCTTCATGGCAAAAACCCTTTAAAAGTACCACTTTAACTTGTTCAACAACACACAGTTCAGCTTGAGAGTAACATTTTTTTTCCCCCTTTTTTTCGCGGTACAGTTGCAAAAGCCCCTATTAGGGGTTTGCTATGGATTTGGATCCAGCTTAATGTAAAAATTTTTTCATCTTTAAAAAGCCCAAGAGTTAAGGTAGTCTTAAGCCCCAAAAGGAAAAAGGCAAATTTGTAATTTTTTTTCCTTTGATGATTTCAGAATTTTTTTCTGCACTGACATTCTTAGACTACCCACATCTTTTCTTTTTACAACCTTTTCATGTTGTTTATTCTCGCAGCAAGTTTTGAAAATTCTGATAACTTTGGGGACAACCTACTTTCTTTTTTACTACACTCCATGTTGGATTTCCATCGTGAAGGAGTCTTATAATCCTTTTCATTGTTTCAAATAGCAACCTTCTTGCTTTCTTTTAATCAAGTTCAACAGCTTGGAAAGGTAAACATTCCCCTTTGACTGTGGACTAATTTCCATTTTTTAGACTTGTGTTGATATCTGACTTAGAAATGCAAATTACAAGGTGACCTGAAATTTTTTTTCCCCCCCTCGGTTTTGTTTTGGAAAAAATATATCTCTAGGAGGTACGTTTAATGAAGCCAAAATGTTCAGCTATTCACCCCTTGATGACTCTAGATTGCAGTGATATTTTTTTAAATTGTTGGAGTGTGTGTGGGGGGAAGTTGTGGCTTCCCCGGAAATTTAAAAAAATGCTCTAGAATGGAACCGTACAAATATTCATTCCTTTATAAAACCTCTGGCCCAGGCCTCACCTGGGGGGTCCATTATTCCCAAAGGGGGTTTTTTTTCGTTTTTCATTTTGTGTGTTTTCAAAAATTTTTTTTTTCTTTCTCAGCTCTAAAATCCCGGGGCCCCTTTCTTCCCCCCCCCCCTTTTTGGGTGTTTCTTAACTGAATGGTGATGACATAAAACCCCCCCCCCACTGTTCTTTTGGTCCCGAGCCCCCCCTGGTTTCCCCCTCCCCCTTCCCTCTTGGTTTAGTCCATATCTCACTGTTCCTCTGCCTTGTGTTTATTTTGTAAAAGCTTTTAAATTTTCCCCATACCTGCATTAAAACTAGCAGTTTTTTTATGACTCAGTCTTCTTGATCTCTTTTCTCCTCTCTCACCCGGAGGTTTGTTACGTTGAAAACCCGTGTTCCCATGAACGGCAGGATCTCCCTTCTATGCAGGAGAGTTAGGCACCATTGCCCAATTTTTTGTTTTCTGATTGTAGAATCAGCTGCAGGTGTTTCTTCTGGCTATCAGAGTGAAATTCCTGTGGTCCCCCTTTCTGTGAGTGAGGGGGAAAAGGAAAGCTTGCTCCCTGAATCAGACCGGGGGGGCCCGAAAAAATGTAAATTAGTGAGCCATCAAACCACCCCAGGAAAAGGGGGAGGAATTCCCACCAGCACTGGGGAACTGTGTTTACAGATACAGAAGATAAGGGACACTGTGAAAACAAGACAGCTTTGCTAATGACATCCAAATGCAAAGTTGTTTGTTTTCACTGTCCCCTTATTCTGAAGACCATTTAATGAAATGATACAACCCCTTTAAGGATATTGTGGTATCAGGCGCAACATCACCCAAAAGACAACACATAGACTAAGGGCTCAGCTGGAATGGGAATACCATGGACAGAGTGTGTAACACCTAAGACATCCTTCCAAAAAATCACCCAATGAAGTACATTCCCAGAACATTTGCAAGAGGTGTGAGTTCATGCAACCACAACATGGGCAGCCAGAGTCAGCTCTTAGACCAATCTTATATAAGAAGAAGAACTGAAAGAAACATGAATGTGGTAAATCAAAGTCAGATTGAAGTTGTGAGAAGCTTTTCAGAGAACCATTGTCTAGAACTTGATTCAGTAAGTAAATGCACTTTTTGGACCACATACCAAAACTCTGAAGTTTCAACAGTTCTGGTAGGTTGGAGTTGGGGGAATTTAGAGTGTCTCTAACCCTAAAATCTGTTTTCCCCTATCCCACATGCTATACATAAGCACCAGTGTTGAAAACTCCAAAGCTAGACCCTGGGAATTACCTGCCTCAAGCAAACAGCATAGATGTCACCAATGAGAAAATTGAGTAACTAATTGTCCACTAGAGTCCATACCATTCTTGCCACTCCAACCCATAAAATGCTGCCATTAAGGGGCCAGAAAATAGAGCAGTGTTTGGAACAGCCAGTCCCCGCTATAAAGTCTCTAATTTTATTCTAGTAAAACCACCTTTCCATAATAACTTCCTGAAAATGTTATGGGCCTTGTGGAAAATCTTCATAGGCAACCAAACCAGAGAGTTATGTATTAGATACAATAGCTGTGGCATAAGGATCATTTTGATTAAGTTAGCCCAACCGACAGTGGACAAGTGGAGACGATTCCATGTTCCCACCTTATCAACCCACTTTGAAAATAGAGGGTCAATATTATTGGTACTCTAACTTCCAAACTGAGGACTAATTCCCAGATAACAGAAGCTGGAGACCACCTGCAGCATATCACACCCTGGGGGTAAATCGTTTGGAAGGGGATCCAATGGAAGCATAACTGATTTTTCCCAGTTAATTTGTATCAGGAACCAAAAGCTGTAATGTGGGACATCACCAGGACAAGTGTGCCCGACATGTCCCCTATATACAGTAACAAATCATCCACATAAAGTGAAACTTTTTTTCCCCCAGGTTTTTTAATTTTTTAAACCCCTGTCCAAAAAAAGTCACCATTCCAACCTACAAGCTAATGGCTCAATTGCCAACGCGAAAAAGTAATGGCGGGACGGGGAAACCACTTTTTCCCGTCCCAAACGGGGTCGGGTTTGAAAAGTCCCCTTTTTAAAAGGTCACCCCACCCTTAATTTGCCTTTGGACCAAAGTATTACAACTCCACACTGAGAAAAATTCGGGCCCACAACCCATTTTCCCCAATGCCCCTCCCAAAAGGTAGCCCCAACTCTTTGTTGTAAAAAGGCCCTTTTTGGTGGGGTTTGGGAGTAAAGGGGAGGGAACCTAGACCCAAACCCCCCAAACACTAACTGCATGTTTAAAAAGTTTCTGGTTATTAGCACTGTTGATTTGTTTGGAAATAAACCCAGATTGGTATTAGTAAAATTTCCAAAAAAAACTTTATTAAGTCTGATCCCGGGGTTTTTTACCAAAACCCTTTATGCCCCACCAGGAGCGGGGGAAATAGGACGATATACCCCGGGGATGTAAAACCCTTTTCTCCAAAAATTAAAGTAATACAATTATTGCATCACCCCAATTGTGGAGGAAAGGATCCAACCCCAAAGGGGCTTCCAAAATTTTTTTCAAAATTTTTAGAAAACCAGAGGTTCCCTATATATTTTGAAAACAACTCCCGCTGGAAAAACCCTTTCCCAAAAACCGGGGGTTTTTTTCATTTGGGGACCTCCCCCTTCCTTTCCAAAATTCCCAAGCGAGAGAGGAGGCCCCATGGATCACTAGAATTATAGAAGGCCTGGGGAATTTACCAAAAAGGCAAGGTGGATTTTACTCCTGTAAAACAAAATCCCGTTTTTGAGCCTTACAAGGTGAAAAAAAATTTGGGTTTACACTCTTAAAATTCCAGCAGCATCAGTGACCTCAAAGCCACCCTTTGCGAAATCGTTTTTGTATACATGTAGGGGGCGTTGGAGATTGATTATCATAAAAAAAAGGTGCCCAAACCCATTTTTCCCCATGCTCAAAATATTTATTTTTTTGAAAGTTTGTTTGTTATCGGCCACTTGGATTAAATGGTCATTCAGAGATTTCTGGGACTCCTCCCACGACCTCTTGGTAGATTCCGAGGGGGAATCTAAGAATCTTTGCTCTGCAGAGTTGTAAGACCTTAGTCAATTCCCTACTTTTACGCTTGCCAATTTCCTTGATATATAAACCACGAGTAAACACCTTAATGGTGTCCCAGATGTACACCCATGATGCAGAATTTATATTAGCATCTAAAAACTCCTGTAACTCGATGTCTAGAGATTTGTGAATTAACTTAATTAACCCGAAAAGCGTTTAGATGCCATAGTGTAGGTCTACTCCTATTTTCAGCTACTTTTAACAGGACACGCAGGGGAGAGTGGTCTGAAATACTGCGAGTTAGATACTCCACTTTTTGGACCAGGGGAAAGATAGAGTAAGAGCCAATGGCCAAATCTATCCTTGATAGAGACCCATATGAAGAGGAATATTAGGAAAATAGTTTGAGTAATGGAAACCTAGTATGCTAAATATCCTTTATGCCCACCTCATCCAGTACCCTGGATAAGGCAGTAGGGGAAGATGTTGAGCTAATAGAACCTATATGGAACTTGTCCCAATAGGGATGTAAAAAATTATTAAAATCCCACATGATTAAAGTGGGTAGCCCCGGATATGAATCCAGAAAGAAGATAATTTTCTTCAAAATATCTCCAATGTAAGAAGGTGGAATATAATAGCAATAAGTATAATGGTAGTATAATAGCTTTTACATAATAGACATATATAACAACCCTCTGAATTGGTCACATACACATCACAGGAGAATGGAATAGGCCTATGAACTAATACACTTGTCCCTCTCACATGAGAAGAAAATGTAAAATGGAAGGATGCTCCCCACCAAGGTTTATTAAGCACATGGACTCTTTCTTTAGTAAGGTGAGTTTCAAACAAACAGAGAATTTCTGGTTGAAAATGCTTTAGGTAATCAAAAACAGCATGTCGCTTAGATGTGTCATGTGGGCCTCTCACATTCCAGGCTATAATATTAATAATACTACTCATAATTGCTCAATAACCATTGCCTGACACATGACAACAAGACGTAGGTATAGACCACCTCAAATACAATATTATAGACCCACCCCTATACATAAAAACATAAGCTGAAAACAAGTGTTACACAAACCTTTATAAAAAGGAAGGTACATTCCTCTCGAACTGAGAGGATCAGGACTCAAAATAAGCCTGAGAAAACCCAGCTGGATCCCGGCGGCACAGTTGTTAGCCAATAAGTGGAGAAAAAAAAGGATATTGAAAAAACAACCACGTGTCACGGTCTACCAAGCCAAGGGGCTCCTGTCAAAAAAACAGAACTGCAGGAATGATCAGCAGACAAAGGATGAAGTTTTGTATAATAATCTAACTAGATTGAAAAAAATCATAGAGAATGAGAGAAACAAAAATATCCCCATATGCACAGAAATAGACATATAAGGCCACATGTATGAAATCTGTCTAGGTATAAGACTTTCTTTGTTGTCCATAGCAACCAATCACAGTTCCCCTTTCATTTCATATAGTGCTCTTGAAAAATTAAAGTGGAGCTCTGATTGTTTCCTATGGGCAACAAAGAGAATTTTAGACCTAGACAGTTTTCATACATGTGGCCCATAATGAGCACCAAACTTTAGCTAACTTTTCCCTGGGACCTAATGGCCTTTTCATTGGAATCTAACCATAGGAGTGTGTCCATAGGCCTGTAAAAAAATGAATTGCGCCCAAAGCGACAACATCATTGCAGGGTAAAGCATAGCATATGGGATTGAAAGGGCACGCATCCTCCCTTAATATCAATCAACTGGGAGCGCCGTTTCTGTATTTTCGCAGAAAAGTCCGGATAGAGAGCTTCTGACCATCCACTGACAGGTTCGTCATATCCCTGGCTGTCTGTATAATAGAGTCCCTGTCCCTATAGTGTAGAATTTTCAATAGCATGGGACAAGGAGATGCTTTTTTTTGCTCATTAATGTATACTCTGCACCCCATATTGAAAGAAAAAAAAACAGAAATGTAGATAATTTTGCAAATTTATTAAACAATAAAAACTGAAATATCACATGGTCATGCGTATTCAGACCATTTGCTGTGACACTCATATTTAACTCACATGCTGTCCATTTCCTTCTGTTCCTCCTTAAGATGGTTCTACTCCTTCAATGGAGTCCAGCTGTGTTTAATTAAACTGATTGGACTTGATTAGGAAAGGCACACATCTGTCTATATAAGACCTCACAGCTCACTGTGCATGTCAGAGCACATGAGAATCATGAGGTCTAAGGAACTGCCCAAGGAGTTCAGAGAAAGAATGGTGGCAAGGCACAGATCTGGCCAAGGTTACAAAAGAATTTCTGCAGCACTCCAGGTTCCTAAGAGCACAGTGGCTTCCATAATCCCTAAATAGAAGAAGTTTTGGATGACCACAACTCTTCCTCAACCTGACCATCCAGTCTAACTAAGCAATCTTGGGAGAAGAGCCTTGGTGAGAGAGGTAAAGAGGAACCCCAACATCACTGTGGCTGAGCTCCAGAGATGCAGAAGGAAGATGGGAGAAAGCTCCACAAAGTCAACTATCACTGCAGCCCTCTACCAGTCGGGGCCTTATGGCAGAGTGTTCCGTCGGAACACTCTCCTGAGAGCAAGATATGTGAAAGCCTGCATACAGTTTACAAAAAAACACATGAAGGACTCCCAGACTATGAGAAATAAGTTTCTTTGGTCTAATGAGAAGATTGAACTTTTTGGTGTTAATTCTAAGCGGTATGTGTGGAGAAAACCAGGCACTGCTCATCACCTGCCCAAGACAATCCCAACAGTGAAACATGTTGATGGCAGCATCATGCTATGGGAGTGTTTTCGGCTGCAGGGACAGGATGACTGGTTGCAAATGAAGGAAAGATGAATGTGGCCCAGTACAGAGATATCCTGGATGAAAGACTCTTCCAGAGTGCTCTGGACCTCAGACTGGGCCGAAGGTTCATCTTCCAACAAGACAATGACCCTAAGCACACAGCTAAAATAACAAAGCAGTGGCTTCAGAACAATTCTGGAACCATTCTTGACTGGCCCAGTCAGAGTCCTGACCTAAGCCCAATTGAGCATCTTGGGAGAGACTTGAAGATGGCTGTCCACCAACGTTCACCATCCAACCTAAGGGAACTGGAGAGGATCTGCATGGAAGAATGGCAGAGGATCCTCAAATCCAGGTGTGAAAAACTTGTTGCATCATTCCTAAGAAGACTCATGGCTGTAGTAGCGAAAAAGGGTGCTTCTACTCAATACTGAGCAAAAGGTCTGAATACTTAAGACAATGTGATATTTCAGTTTCTCTTGTTTAATAAATTTGGTAAAATATCTATGTTCCTGTTTTTCTTTCTTTCAAGATGGGATGCAAAGTGTACATTAATGAGCCCAAAATTTAACTTTTTGGATGTTACCAAATGGCTACAATAAAAGAAAGAGTGAAAAATGTAAAGGGGTCTGCATACTTTCCATACCCACTGTATGTGCAGAACACGCATGGATTGCTGTTTGGGAATTCACTTAGACACAGTAGGGGCATAAAACTATCTCTTCTCAGGAGATTGTTACGATCTGTCTTCTTTGAAAATAAGGTTGCAACCAACCTCTCCTTTTTCCTTTCAACCTGTACATCAAGCAGTGTATAATATCAGGTCCTGGAAAATTCAAGTAGTGGATGTATTTATTAATAAACTGCTTAAATTAACTTAGTTTGCCTTCAGTTCACCTGACAAAAGGCCATTTGAGTCATATGGAAGGCTACTTCACATGTAATACATGTTGCATACATGTTGAAGTGCCTGTGCAGTAAAATTCATGTGGGTCAGGCTACAAGACCAATCAAAGTCAGACTAAATGAACATGGGTTTGCAGACCCGGTTTAGGCAAAACAAAAAATACCCGGACATTTAAAAGGAAATTGGGGGCATGATAAACATAAAAGACACTTTTTTACAGAGAAAATTTTTTATTGGAAAACCCCAATTTTGGAAAGCTCTTCCCCCCAGGGGGAAAAATGAATGAGGAGCGTCAGTGGAGTGTATTCCTCTGAATGGTTAGTTCAGGTTAATGTCTCACTGTAGTGCCTAGTTAAAAATATGAGGAAGTGTAGGAAAGAATATCATTGAGGTATGATATTTTAAATATTAGCTTAACAATCACCGAGGGGAAAAAGGACGGGTGAAAAATTTAACAGCTTGGGAATTAGAGCTCTATACACTAAAAGGCCTGGGTCCCCAGGGCCCAATTTTTTTTCAGCGGGTTTTCAGTTTTAAAAAAACCGGCTAAAAAAATTTTACAGGGAAAACGAAAGGAAAAAATCTTTTGCAGCGGCCCGGGGTGGCGGCCCGAAAAATTTAGAACATGTTACTTTTCCCTTTTAGGGAAAATTTTAATGTAAAGGGGTTTTAAAAGGAAAGGGAAAAGTTGGAGATGTACAAAAAAGAAAAATTTTAAAGGAAATAAACCCCTTTTTTCCTATTTTAATTTAACACTTGGAAAAGAAAAGGGATGTTGGGTCCTTTTAAGTTAACCAAAGGGTGGGGGGAAAAGGGGGGAAAATGGGGGTGGGGGGAGAGAGAAAGGATTTTAACCCCAAGCCCTCCCCAAAATTGGGTTTTTTCCCCTAAAACCCCAACAAGGCAAAAACCCCAATCGCTCCAGTGGGGGGCCCATTTCTCTGCCCCCCAGAGTTCCACCAGCCGGGGTTCCGGATTTTCCCTTTGCACATCCCCCATTTTTTTTTCTTTAGTTCCAGGTAGGTATTAAGCCTTTCTTGAAACTCTTACAGTTCTGCTGTGCCCGGGCTCTCAGGCAAGCTTTTCCCACTTTTTCACGTTCTTACATTTGAAAACGTTTCCCCTTTGGGGGAGGGAATTTTTTTTTTTCTATTCAAAGGGGAATGCCCCTTGTCTTTTGAGGGGGTTCTTTTGAAAAAATTTTTTCCATATTTTTTTGTAGGGGCCCCAATTTTTAAAATATTTATAAAAATTAATCATGTCCCCCTAAAGCCGTCTTTTTAAAGCTAAAAAAATTTTAAATTTTTATTTTCCTCCCCTCAAAACTGAGAGGTTTTTTCCCCCTTTAAAAATTTTTGGGGTTGCTCTTTTTTGAACTCTCTTTTGCCCCATTATATCTTTTATAAATGGGGGGCCAAAAAAACTGAACGCATTTCTAAGTAAAGAGCACCAATGCTTTTTACAGCATTTAGAATTGCACCCTTTTGCCCCGCGAGCCCTGCCTTTTTTAAATATACCCCAATTTATCTTACTTCCAGAGGCAGTGTTTGGGACATTGCATGCTGTCTGTAGTCTTGATCTAAATAACCCCAGATTTTTTTCCATAAACGATTTTCCAATTTTTTTCCCCCCTGGGAAATTACGATGCCTGTAGTTTTTAATTTCTACCCGATGCAAAAACCTTACATTTATCCCATTAAACCCCTTTTTTGGGCCAAGTGGATCCCCAGCGCTCAGTGTTTTCCGGGCCCGGTTTGGAAAATTTATGAGCATTTCCATAGATTGCACTACCCTGCTTAGTTGGGTGTATCTGCAAAAAAAAAAACCGTGCTTTTGGATCCCCCAAATATTTCGTTTAATAAATCAAAAAAAAAAAGGGAGAGGACTGAATACTGAGCTGCGGCACACCACTCAAACCGGGGCCCATTCGGTGGGAGTCTTTTTCCACCACTCTCGGGAGTAGATCCAGCAGCCGGGTTTTTAAACCCAAATTTACCCCACTGTTATCTCAAACCCCTTTAGATTTTTTTTTACCTAACAAAACCCCTTTGGGGGGACAGTGTAAAATGCCTTTGAAAAGTTCTAAAAAACACGAATCCACAGCTGCCCCTTTCCAGACTTCAAAACCACCTCTTCATAAAAAAAAGATCAGATTGGTTGCCTCCCTTTGCCCTTAGTAAATCCAGGCTACTAATAATTTTCTGTTTGTCAACATACCTGTATATAGCCCATTTGAGCCCTAAAACTTTTTTCCCCAAAAAACGGGATTTTAAATTAAATGGTTTTAAAAATTTACCTGGAAAAAAAAATTGGGAAACCCTTTTTTGAAGTTGGGAACTCATTTCCCTTTTGCCCCAGTCTTTTGGTACTATACCAGTCCCCCGGGGAATTTAAAAATTTCATTTTACAGGGGCACCCCGAAAAACCGAGCTGAGTCTTTTAAGGAACTTTTTGGGTGAATCCCATCGGGGGCCTGGAGCCTTGTTCACTTCAGTTTATTTAATTGGTTTTGGACTTTTTTAAAAGGACCCCTTTAAAAATTATACCCAGAAAAAGGTATTAAAGTACTGGACCATTAACTCTGCATTTGGGCCCCCCCCTTCCCTACTATCTTTTGTAGTTTTACGGGAGCTGAAGAACCCTTTTTAGTCCCCTCTCCCTTTCTCTTGGTCCCCAAGTCCCCAGCCCCCCCAAAAGGGTTTTTTAAGGGCCCTACTTGCTTTGATTTGGTTTTTTTGGCATTTATATGCTTAAAAAATTTCTTGGGGTTATTTCTTGTTTCCCTTTGGCCCCCACCTGTTTTTCTTTTTAAAAATTTTTGCTGCTTTTATCATTTTTTTTTAAGTTTTTTTTAAGTCTCTATAATTTTAAAAGGGCCTGTTCCCCGCCCCTTCGGGAATTTTTTTTTTTAAAATTTTGCCTTTTTGTTTGTTTATTCCCCCTTTTTAAAAAAGGTAAAAAAGAAATTTTTGGGTTTTTTAGTTTTTAGTGTTATATTTTTAAACCCATGGGGATATATTTTCCCAAAAAAAATTTCCCCAAAATATTTTTAAAAGCTCCCCCTTTTGGTTCATATTATATTTGCTAATGGCTGCCCCCAGTTTTAGGTCGGTATTGCATCCTCAAAAAGGAAAAATTTTTGGGCCTTTTTAAAATTTAAAATTTTTTTTTGCCCCCCCCCTCTGTTTTTCTTTTTTCCCAAAGTTTCGTTTAAAAATAAATTTATGGGGGTGGTCACTGTTACAAGTTTTTCAAAAAAACCGTGCCCTTTCGACTAGTTCTGTTTTTTTAAAAGGGAACCAAAGACCCAAAACCAGAGCTTTCGCTTTTTTGGGGTTTCCCTCCCAAACTCCCCCAAAAAAGTACCCTTTTAAAGATTGGGAAATTTTTTTTCCCCTTTTTCAGTTGATGCAAAACCTTGCCCAAAGCCCTTTTTCCTTTTGGGAAATTTAAAAGTCACCCATTGTTATCACTTTTCCTCCCTGTGCTCCCCAAAATTTGGGAATTATGATCTGTTTTTTTATCCCTAAAGTGTTGTTGGGGGGTCAATAGATTACACCAAAAATAATATTTCTGCTTTTAACCCCCCTTTTTTTTCTACCCAATTTTTCCCACTTCTTTTGTACCCCGCCCTGTTTTTCCTTTCTTTCACATTTGCCTTCTATCACTCCTTACATCGGGACAAAAACCCTCCTCCCCCCCTTTGTTCGCTCGGGTTTTTCCCTAAATAGTTTAAAAACTTGGAAGGTTGACCCCCCAAAATCATGCAAAGAGCCCAGCCATGTTTCAGCAATCCCTTACAAATAAATTTCAGCTCCTTACAATAGTCCCAAATTTTCCCCCATTTTGGTTGAAAAGACTTTTTGCATTTGAATAGCCTTTTAAGTTCCCTTCATTTTAGTGAAAAGGGAAAAATTTAGTGATTTTTTTGGAAAGGGGTTAAAAAATTCCCCCAATTTTGGCAAAAAGCAAGGGGCAACAACTAAAGGGCAAAAAAGGGGGGTTTTAACAAATACGGCCTTTAAAATTTTTTTTGTTTTGGGTCAGGGGTCTGTTCATTTTAACCTTTGGGGTTTTTAAAACCTTTCCCCTTAAAAAAGGAAAAAGGGGCAAAAATTGAAAATTTTTAAAATTAAAAAAAATTTTTTCGGCCCCCCAAAACCCCAAATAAAGGGTTTTTTCGTATTTTTTTTTAACTTTGTTTGAAAAAAAAAAGGGGGAGATTTAAATTTTTTGGGAACCATTTTTTCAAATTGTTTAAAGGCGGCGAATACGCGCCGCTACAATGAATTTTTGGGGCCGGCACCCGTCCCCCCCCCCCGTGCTTTACACCATCCCAAAAGCTTTGAAAATTAACCCATAAAAACACCTAATTTATTCTGGATTGTTATAAAAAAAAAAAAGGGGATGGGGACCCCCCCTCCCCGCCGTTTCTAGTCTTAAACCCCAAATTTGCCAAGTTTTTATAAAACTTCTTGAGGCCTTAAAAATTTAAAATTTAAAAGGGGGTTTTGTTCGCTAAAAAGGAATAGCTTTCAAATTGTAGTAAAACACAAAAAAAGTTTTTTCCAAAATATTGTTTGTTCTTTGTTTTTTTTTAAGGGATACAAGTAAATTTTTTCCTCCGGGGTTTTTTTAGTTCCCCCAGAAACCCGGACCTTTTGTATTTTTCTCCCCCCCCTGCTGTTTGTTTTTGGTTAGCAGGGGAGTGATTTCTTTCACAGGTAACAGCGGGCCTTTTGCGGGCTGGGCAGTAAAAAGCTTAAATTTATCTCAAGTAAAAGAAAGTAATTGGGGCTTTTTTTTTTGGGGATCAGAAAAAAAATTTTTCCTTTTTATTTATTTTCAGAACCCTTTTTGGTTTTTAAATTTAAATTTAGAAAAACGAAACACGGGGAATTTATACACAAGGGAGCTTATGCAAATTTCACGTCAAACCCAGGAAGGGGCCCAGAGTTTTTTCATTCAGGGCAGCCTTTTGAAACCTGTGGGGGAGAAAAACTCTTTAATGCCCTTTGTTAGCAACTTCACAATGCAGTATGTCCCCCAATATAGGTAAAAGGGTCCCCCAGTATAGGTTATAGGGTCCCCCAGGAAGTTATATATCCCCCAGTAGGTGGACATATAATTTATATGTCCCCCAGTAGGTAGGTATTTAGGTTATAGGTTCCCTAGTAGGTATATAGGCAGGTTATAGGTTCTCCAGTAGGTAAATAGGCAAGTTATAGGTCTCCAACAAGTATATAGACAGTTTGTAGATATATAGGCAAGTTATTTGTCCTCCAGTAGGTATATAGGCAGGTTACAGGTCCCCCAGTAGGTATATAGTCGGGTTACAGGTCCCCCAACAGTACTCACCTTTCCCCCGCTCTCTGAAGCTGTTGTTGTTTCTGGTCTTCCCGCACAGGCGGCGTGACATCATCAGACCATGCAGACAGCGTGATGACACTTTCACGCCGCCTGTACTGTGTACTCCGGTGAGCGGCTCACCGGGCTACTTCGCGGGGCAGGGAGCTATAGCTCTCTGCTCCACGGTAGTTTTCAAGTCACTTGCTGTGACGCCCCTGGCCATATGTCTCACTTTGATACAAGTTGCTAATGCCGATAGCTTAATGACTGGTATCGACATGGGACCATAACAATCGGCGGTGGCTGCGGCACTGGGGACTACCGTCTTCCATCATAACTTGATAAGAAGTTAAGCAAAAAGGTGTACTGTTATAGTGACTCTTCAACTCGTGGAGAAGTGTAGGCATCCTTATTCGTGATATTATTCAATTTGCGGTAATCCACGTAGAAACGGATGGAGCCATCCTTGTTTTTTACAAGAACTAATGGTGCCGCCCATGGGCTTTGACCGTCACAGATGATGTCACCGTCTTTCATGTCTTGAAGCAATTTCTTGACAGACTGGTAAATTGCAGGTGGTACCAGACGATGTCGCTCTTTGATGGGAGGATGGTTATCCGTGAAGATGCGATACTGAATCAAAGTAGTCGTACCACACTCCAATGGGTGCTTACTGAATGCTTGAAGATGGAGCTAGACAATGTTAACAATTCCATTGAGTCGCTCAGCTAGGGTAGTGGCATCTACTAGAGCATGAAATGGATGATACAGCGGTGCCAATAAAAAATATCGCCTTTATTATAATTCCATAAAAAGCAGGGTAACCCGTAATGGCATAACAGACAAGAGAAAACACTAGGACGCCAACGTGTTACGGGTTACCCTGCTTTTTATGGAATTATAATAAAGGCGATATTTTTTATTGGCACCGCTGTATCATCCATTTCATGCTCCATTGACATGCACGGACTGCTCTGACCGGGATACGTGCGGAAGCCCACAAAGGAAACGGTGAGCTGGTTCATTTTTTCTTGTTAGTGGCATCTACTACATTCAATTCAGTCCACTATGGTTCTGGAGCAATCTTTTTTTTATCTTTGGCATCTCATGCAGAATGTTGATAAGCAGTTGCCTCAACTGAGATGATATCTTCAGGTGGAAGCTGGGACAACTGTGGGCAGTCGGAGAAATTTGTGGAGGTTAATGGGCATCATTTATGTTCATTAGACCCACTGGTACTCTTCTATTGGAAACCGTTACAATCCTGTAAACACCTTTAATGAATGGCTGTCTTTCCATCAGCAGGGGTATGAGAAGAGCTTTATAGTCTTGATTTTTAACTCCTGGCCGAGCACGGCACCATACTATGGTCTCTGAGCCAGAATGTAGGGTCACTGTTCAGGTGTCTTGGATGTGAACATGGCAAATTTTGTCCTTGCTGTTTACAAACTTCTGCTGAGCGCGGAACACATGGATGGCATGCTGAAGGGTCTGCTGAATAGTGGGTGAAATTGTAGAGAGAGAAGCATGCAAGGCATCCAACACTTTTAGAAAACAGTTTCTAAGAACATTCATGCCTAAAACCATAACAGCAAAACCCTCATCTTCTACATCAGTTAGAATGAAACCCTATTTTCGAAGCCTAAGGTCCCCAAACTGAATAGTGGGCTCCCAGTAACCCTGTTGAGGGATAGGCTGACCTTATACGAGTAGTCAAAAAAGGTTCGGAATTTTTAAATCACAAAGCCCCTTGTTAATTTATCTTGTTTCCACAAGGGGTTACCTGGGGACCGGTTTCCCCAAGAGAGCCTCAAAGTAACCCCCATTTCCGGACAGTTAAGCGGGAGGGGTGAATAAAGCGGGGCACACCCCTTTGATGTTTCCTCTAAAAATTTTCTTCTTTCCTCTTGAGGGGTGGTCCTCTGCCTCGAGGATGGCCTGTTTAACTAGTAGCACTGGGTTTGGGTGGCCCATGTCTATGTCAGTGTTGACAAAAAAAGTCTTGTTTGAAAATAATCTTTGGGATGGAACCCCAGGATGGGGTTTGGGGGAGCTTCGACTCCCAAGAAATGTTTTCAATCCCTACGAACATCTAATGAGCCCCAATTCCCCTGGGTCTGTAGCTGGAGTTGTACACTTGCGTCCCTCGGGTACGGTGTGTCTTGGAGGTTGGAGGAAAATCTGGCACAGTTTAATTTGCCAGGGCACACTACGGTCTTGAAGTCTGAAAATGTGAGATCGGGATGTAGTGCAGCCAGCATACGCAGTCAGGTCTTTAGCAGTTCAGAAATTGCTCCTTCTGTGGCTTTAAACAAGTTTTTTATCAGAGGGTCAAACCTTTTGGGGATTTATTGGCACAGCGCAGAAAACCTCCTGGAGGGATAAAGCGTAACCCACAGAGTCTCGCTGGGGTGCTGTCATCTGGCAAAGAATCTCCTCTTCACCTCAGAGATAGATCTAACATCGAAAACAGAGCGGAGTTTTTCAAGGATTTGTTCTGGTGTTTTTCATTCTCATGGGAGCCTGGATCTGACTTCCCTGGCAGCAGTATCCTCAAGTTGGCCCAGCAGGATTTGTACTTTTTGCTCGGGGAAGGAGAGTAAAGGGTAGTTCCCCGGCTTTTGCTGCACATACTTGTGTGTGTTGTAAGACGCCATGTGTTTAGAAGAACGCGTTGATCAACACGTTCTTCTAATGCTCATGGAGGATGGCCCTCGGACGGCCTCATTCACTTTCATTATCCTTGCCAGCAGATGGCAGGTACTCATAGTTCTCTATGAGAGCTATGATTACCGTAATTACAGGATGTATTTTGGGGCACACTGCAGCGCACTTACGACCTGAAATAGGCTATGAAATAATCTATGTGAACATACCCTAAAACAGGAAGAGAGCCAGTATTTTGTCACAGAAGTCTCTAAGGGTGTGTGACTCTCTCTTACAGTGTGACAACCAGGGTGCCCGAGGATAAAATAGGATGGAGAAGGGCATGTTGGACGTCATAGCATGGGAAGCTGCTAAAAAAAGATTGCTGAATGCGGGGTTCCTCAAAAGATGAAAGTGTGCCCAAAAATATACACCCTCATTGTCCGAAAGCATTGGCAGAATTTTTAACAGTTTTTTTTTAAAAACAAGATGGCTGATTAACCAGTTGTATGCTGACCCAAAATATAGTTAATTAAAAAATGACCGTTATATTTTAAAAAAAAAAGGGCCCATTTTTTCTTCTTGGGCCCAGTTAAAATGGCAGTTTATTCTCCCTATGGGGCAAAGCCAACAAAATGTCATCTTCTTTGTAGCAGGCACACTGAGGTTTATCCTTTTATTGATCTCAGAAATTTTTGTGAGCCAGAGGATAAAGCCATACATGTGATGGTAAGGCCAGCTGGGACTTGTAGTTCCATAGACCGCAGTTAATGCCATTACAAGGGCTGCAGTGGGTGCTGGACCCCTAAACACTTCCCCCGTGTCCACCACAATTGTCAGTGAAGGGGTTTGCACAGTTGGAGACAGTCTAGGACATCCCTCCTCCCCCCATGGGCAATCATATAGCAGTGATTTCTGGTGTTAGGGTACCCATATTGTTTGTGCATTTTAGAGAACAGTGGGCCCTGAATTTTACGTTGACTTCTTTACTGAATGAAGCTTATGAAACAGTATTGGCAGATTGCAGTATTTCTTTTAGGCACATTTGAGTAAGTTCACCATGTTTCCATATGAGATGTTGACCTTGTGTGTGAAAAAGAGGGTTAGAGTCTCTGATGGCAGTTGGGTATAGATGGTTCCTTTCATCTTTTTAGAGCAAGACACTTTCCAAGCAATGATTTACTGAGAAAAGGATCCTCACAGGTTGGCTCCTTGTGGGAAATAAACAGACTAAAGTACTCACAGTTACTTTGCACTACCATTACCTATTGCAGGGGGTAGGACTGACTATATTCGTGACATGGAAATTGAGTGGTACTGGCTAAAGCCAGTATGACAAGAAAGCCCTAGTACAGCTTAATCTCTCTTGACTGTAGACCATATTACTCTTCTTTAATAGCAAAATTTGTCCCCTCTTTGTGGACTGGACGGATACAGGGAGATGTAATACTTTTGCAAGTTTTGTAGTTTCCCACTGCAATTTAACGGAAATCTCTGAGACTACTTCCTTTTACCCGGTAGGGCCCGGGGGGAAAAAAAAACCCGTGGTTCCGCCGTTGGGGGGCGTGGGGGTGGAGCTTGGGGATGCTCCCACATTTTTAGGTAATTTCGTTAACTGTATTTAGTGAACCCTTGCTTCCCTATGCATACATTGGCCACTAGGTGACAGAAAAGTACAAAGCACATTGCACATTTGTTAATCCTTAGTGTAAGCACATAACCAAAGCATCATAAGTATATAACTATTAATGCATTATACATTTTCTAGTCACAAGAAAGGTGAACAAAGTACCAGATTATTGGATGCGCAGTTTTCACTTGCAGCGTAGAAAGGGTAGGGGGGAATTACATTTTTAATATTAAGACGAATTTTTTTTCTTATAAATAGAGGACATTACAAAAGGTCGCATGGCCTCATTGGGGCCTTTATTGTGAATTAGAGGGAAATTTTAAAGAATATCTCACAAACATCACTTATTTTTATATTGCATGAATACCCTGAATGAGAAATTGTCCCTCTTATTGATCCTCATATAATTGTATCATTTAAATTGGCTGAACCTTACCTTATTTATAAATCAATAAAGGCCCAAAAAAGTTTATCATTCCTATTTAAAAAAAAAGAATGATA
>JAODAL010006467.1:0-65000 GCA_025379985.1 Phyllomedusa bahiana | reverse complement strand
ATCCCCCCTCTTCTTAAAGTAGGGCAAAGATAATTGGAAGGGGCATGGGAGGTATGTTGTGAGGGTTAGCCTCTGCATAAAAAACCCGGTGATGAAAACAGAATGACGATGAAACATAATGATGTTTATGTAGCCGACCGAAATTTGGGGACCCGGGTAAAAAAGTCCCTCATCACCGTCAGGAGAAGGGGGCGCACTTGCGCCTCAGGCAGCGGGGGGCCAGCAAGGGGTAGGGGGCCGTGATCACAGGGACAGCAGTGCGAGGTCGGGAGCCAAACGGCCACAGGGTAAAAACCCCTGCAGGGCCCAAAAAAAGTGTGGCACAGGCTCAGCGGACACGGGGGTAGAGTCACTCGTGCGGGGCGTTGGCGTAAAATCAGCTACTCGCGGGGTGGCATTTTTTTGCTAAAGACCAAAGCCAATATGATATAAATTGACTTTTGGGGAGAAAGTGAATGGGCCCGGGAGTAACTTGACCAGGCCCTCGTCAACATGCAGGTCACCATCCCGGGGGCCCGGGGAAACTGGCCAATGTGGGGGGTCCTCCCGCCGCCGCAAAAACAGCACAGGCGCCCAGTGGCAGCATGCCATTGCGCCCTAAGGCTCCACCACCTCTGCAGAAGGGAGCTTTTTCTCTTTGAAATCCCCGTCCCGATCTCCCGCTCCCGTACCAGGTGCCAGCAGTCGTTTAAAAGGGATTGCAAAGAGACAACAATGCGTCCAACCATCCTAAGGCCAGAACTGACCGTGCTCCCGTTCAAATTGTTGGTATCAGTCCCTCCTTAACCAAATGATGGACTGCCTTTCAGAGAGCTAATGGTTGGGGAAACCCCAGGGGGAGATTCCAACTAATTTCTTTTCCAAAAAAGGGAGTACCACCTTTTACAAATATTTAAAAAAACGGGCCATCCCTTTAGCTTACATTTTTTTTCCAAAGGGGACAGCAGCAGGGCGTGGGAATTGTAACTACGGTCAGGCCATACATGTCCCTTTACGGCCCATGGGTGAATGTCTTCCGCCCAGCCACACCAGAAAAATGACAGGAGAGCCGTTTTCCCTCCATGTTGTAAACGTGATCCTGCCCAATTCCCCTCCTGCCCCACCACCTTAGCCTCTACATCATGCTGTTTCTCCCATCACCTCCACACTCTGTCATTGGCCACTCTGGGCCTATACTGTTTTGCCACCTCCCGAAAATCTTGTGCCATGTCTGACCTCATCTGGCAGCCTGACCTCCCACTGTTACACTGTGTTTGTGCCACTCGTGGCCTACTCCTGTTTTTGCCACCTCCAGAAAGTCTTGTGCCACTGTTGCCCATGCGCTCTGCCCTAAAAACCCAAAACTGTTCATTGGCCCCTGGGCCTACTCCTTGGTTTTTTTCCCCCTCCAGAATGTCATTTGCCACTGTTTGGCCTCATGCGCTGCTGCCGTACCCCACACTGTGTCTTGTCCCTCTGTGCCTCCCTTTTTTGCCACCTCCAGAATGCATTGGCCACTGTCTGACTATCTTCTGCCACCTCACCTCCCCCTTTTTGTCATTGTCCCCTTGTGGCCCACCGTTTTGCCACCTCCAGAAATTTATTGGCCACGTCTCACCTCATGGGTGCGCTGCGTGACCTCCACACTGTTCATTGTGCCCTGTGACCTCATGCGGTTCTCCTTCCGCACCTCCACACTCTGTCATGGTCCCCCTTGGGGCCTACCCTGTTTTTCCCCCTCCAAATTTGTCATTGTGCCATTACCCCATGCTGCTCGTTGCTCCCGCCATCACCCCCAACTCCCCGTTTGTGCCACTCCTGACCTCAGCTGCTGCTGTTGCGCCGTGACCTCCCCTCTGTCATTGTGCCACTCTGTGGCCCCCTTTCTCCTTTTGGTGCCCCCTCCAGAATTTTTCCTTGTGCCACCCTACCCATGCTGTGCTGCTGTTTTTGATGTCATCTCCACGCTCTTGTGCCACTTTGTGGGTCCAGAGGGTTGCTGCCCCCTCCAGAATTTGTCATTGTGCCACTCTGTGGCCTACTCAGCTGCTGCCAAGTGATCGCTGTTTTTACATGGACCCCTGTGGTTTCCTAATGCTTTTTCCACCCTTACCACTCTGTGACGTTGCCACTATGTTTGGTTTTCCCCTTCTTTTCACCTGTCAGAAGGAATGGGAAGGATCCAGATTGTCTAGCCAAAAGCAGAAGTGGATACAGAACACAGAAGACATGCAGATATCCCATTTACTGGTCATCTCTGCTTTGGATCAACTCGTGATTGTTTTTGGCCTTAGTAATACTGATGGATTATTGACCGATTGAAAGCGGACACTGACGGATGAAAGGAAGGGCAAAATGATCAGAGACGTCAACGCATAATTACTGCCAACACCCTCTCCACTCATTCGGGGGGGCCTTTACATGTATCAGCGTTTAACAGAACAGGTTCTTTCATACAGCACCCTACAGGCTCCATGCAGCCAGGAAATAGCTGTTTTTGTAACGCGATTCGTCCCGAAGTGATTCGGACCGAAATGGATTTTGTCAGGAAATTTGGCAAAGTCGGCGAACCGAATTTTTGAGAAATTCGCTCATCTCTAACCCTAACTATCCATACCAGGGTTTACTCGCATCACAGAGGGCATTTCACCCCTTTTTTTTAGACAGAATATCACACCCGTGGAGGCCCATTTCCTATGATTATTATCTGTTTTAAATATATGTCAAATTTTGGCACAATTATTGACACAAACCAAGCTAATTAGTACATTATAAAGTTTGACAAAAGTATCTAAACATGCACCACATATTTCATACAGCACAAACCATTATGATTAATCTGACACATTTTTAGACTGTGTAGTCTATAGTTTCTAATTATTAGTCAGTGTTTGCAAATGTGCTCCACTGACTCCTTTTCTGGAAGACTGAGCACATCATGTTCATGTATTGTATGATCACTCATTCATTTGGATGGGTACTACATAATAGCTTTTAGCTTATCCTCTCACCCTGGATACCAGCTGCCAGACCCATGACAATCAGCTGATAATCAGCATGTCTTCATTTTGACAATCAGCATGTTATTTACTTCTAAGGCTATGTTCACACGGCTTAAAATTGGACGTATTTCAGTCTGTAATTACGTGCCAGACTGCGCAAATTATGGCTGGAATATGTCCAAGTCATTACGGTAATCCACAGTTCTCATAGAGAACTATGGATTACGTCTCCTCTCCTTGCTCGGCGAATCCGCCGGGCGGGCAGATAAGTGACATGTGAATTCGTAGCGGCATATAAGTGCCGCTGGTAATGCACGTCTATGGGCCGGCGAGATGCCGGCCCCCCGCTCCTGCCCCGCCCCCGGCCACACGGCGTAATTGCGGGGCGTAATTACGCCCTGCATTTAAGCCGTGTGAACATAGCCTAATAAGTAAGTATGTCATCAGTAACAGAGTGTAGTGAACTGTATACTTGTGCTTAGGCACTGCCTTTGAAAGTGGGTTTCAGTGAGATCCTGTGATTACACCACTGCACGAGTGTCCGCATGGGCCATGCCTCCTTTTATATATCGCAACCTCTTTTTTTACATGCCACACCCATTCATATCAGCTTTCCCATGATGCCGGAAGCAGCACAGTAGCTCATGTGCAGAAAGGCCCGTCATGTAGCTAGAATATAAGGTCTAGATGCTGCATGGCCCTTCTGCATGTAACCAAATGTCAGGGCAGCAGCTCTTGAGACTTACCGGGCACCACCCGGTTTATCAGTAGGTGCAGGGCACCTGTTAATTCTTCACCAGATTTAGGAGGGCTCAAATCTTTTCAAGAGTCTCCTGGAGGTTCTGAGAAAGTTGGAAATATGTCTTCTATTTCATTTTTGTGAGGCTGGATGAAAAAAAAATATACAAGTCTGGCATGTTTTTTTTTTTTTGAGTTTGCTTTATGGAAAAAATTTGAACATTTTCAAAAAATGACATTAAGAACCCCAAAAAACCCTTTTTTTCTTACCTCAGGGGAAAAAAGGGATTTTAATTTTTTTTATTTATTTTTTTATATGTTCATTCGGAACATTAGGCACTTGCCTAGGGCCCCATGAGCATAAAGGCCTCAGGCACAGGCATGCTGATAATATATGCTCCTTGTATAGTGTTTTTATTTGATAACTGTATAACCATCATTTAGAGGCATCATACATACAAAATTGTATTTAAGCTATTTGTATGTATTTATATATAAAATGCAATTTTATATAAATACGTCTTTTTCAACCATGGCAACTTTACTGTTTTGCACACAGAAACAAACACACAATGGCAAAAAACAACAAAAATAAATGAATAATTTCAAAGTGTATTTCCGGGACAGCTACTATACAGTGGGTTGCAAAAGTGTTCAAACCCATCGAATTATTACTCATTTTTATCATTAGTGCCACAATCTTAAAGGGTTTGTCTCACTACATTGATCCCTCTTACCTCAGTCCTGTTTTTTTTTGTTCACTTTGAATTCAGGGGCGTGTTTACTGGCTACTACTAGGTTGCAGTAGAAGCCAGGCTGCCAGCCTATCATGAGAGGCTGAATAGGTCTGTAGCTACAGCGACCTGAGTAGAATAGGTAGGACACTGTTAATGGACATATATTGCAAAGAGACTTGTTTTTGCAAGATTTTTAACATAAAAAGCAATCCTTGTTTTGAGACAACCCCTTTAAGTGTATTTTATTGATATTTTATGTGATAGAGCAACACAAAGTAGTAAGTGTAAAGAAAATGATGCATGTTTTTTCAAATTGTTGCGAATAAAAGAACGGGAAAGTTTGGTGTACATTTGTATTTGACCCCTGTACTCTGACACCACAAAATATAATCCAGTGTGACCAATTGCCTTTAAAAATCACCTAATTAATAGATAGAATACATTTGTATATCATTTATTCTCAGTATAACTACAGCTGTTTTGTGAAGGCCTCATGGGTTTTTTAGAGGATATCAATGAACAAACGGCATCATAAGGACTAAGGACCACATCAGACAGATCAGGGGTAAAGTTGTAGCAAAGTGTATTGCAGGATTCATTTTTAACAAAATAACCCAAGCTCTGAACATCTCACAGAGCACTGTTCAAAATATCATCTGTAAATAGTAGGTGTATGACAAAACTGCTAACCAACCAAGACATGGTCATTCATCTAAACTGACAGTCCAGAAAAGGATAATTAGAGGCAAAGCCAAGATGATTCCTAAATGCCAAATACTATGTATGGAGGAAAGCCAAAACTGCACATCACAATGATCACAGCATCCCCACCATGAATCATGGTGGTGGTGGCATCAGGCTGGGGGGAGGCTTTTCTTCAGCAGGGACTGGGAAGCTGGTCAGGGATGATGGGAAGATGGATGGAGCTAAATACAGGGCACTCCTGGAGGAAAATCAGTTAAAGAGTGCAAAAGACTTGAGACTGTAGCGTAGGTTCACCTTCCAGGAGGACAACGACATAAATACAGCCAAAGCTACAAAGGAATGGTTTAGATCAAAGTACAGTATATTCATGTGTTAAAATGGCCCAGTCACAGTCCAGACCTAAATCCCATTCAGAATCTGTGGCATGACTTGGAAATTACTGTTCACAAATGTTCAGCAAGCCAATATGAGCAAGAGCTATTTTGAAGAATGGGCACAAATTACAGCCTGTAGATGTGAAAAGCTGGTAGACACATATACCAACAGACCTCAGCTGTCATTACATTGGTCCTACAAATTATTAGTTCTCCCCATAACCTATACACTGCACTTTTAGGCAAACACCAGCAATGTGCGCAGAATAAAATACACGAGAATATCTCAGACTGCCATATGTGACATAAATCAGTAGATTTTAATGTGATAAATGTAAGAACTTAGAAAATTATAAACAACAGGATTTTCAAATTAACTTGTCAGAAACCAGTGAAGCATTAATAACCCGAAGGAAGGAGGAACACAAAGGTTCCATGACTAGAGATTGGGTTGAATTTCCCGAAATTCGTTCGTTCACTTCGCCGAATTATCCGACAAAAAATAAACTTCGGTTTCCGAATTACATTGGATGAATCACTTAAAAAAAACAGCTATTTTCCATGCAGCCAGAGTCAGCAGGGTGTGAAGAACGTTGTGCCATGCTTATATATGCAGAGGGAGCTTGGTTTGGTCTTCATACAATGTTGTGTATTTAGTATGCACGCAGATGACAGCCGCCGCTCGTTAGAATCGCTTGCACTCTAAAATTCCTGGGCACTTAAGAGGGCAAAACTGACCAAAAAAACTGAAGGGGAATGTAGCCTGATAAAGTCATGGCAGCGACATCTGAAAAAAAACAAGCTGAGGCTCAGGTGGAACATCATTATCGGACAAGTGTGAGGTGACGGTGGCAGCCACAGCAGCATGGTTCAGGAGAGTGCACAATTACCTTCTGGAGTGTATAAACAGAGAGTAGGCCACATGTGTGACAATGACACAGCGTTCAGGTCACGGCACTCACCACAGCAGCAGGCATGAGTTCAAGACAGTGGCACAATGACAGAGTGTGTAGGTCACGGTAGCAGCCTCAGCAGCAGCAGGAGTTCAGACAGGGCACAATGACAGAGTGGTGTAGGTCACGGCAGCAGCCACACAGCATGAGGGTCAAGAGTGGGCACAATGAAATTCTGAGGTGGCAAAAACAGGATAAGGCCCCCAGAGTCACACAATGACCCAAGGTGTAGGTCTGGCACAGCCACAGCAGCAGCATGAGGACAGACAGTGGCACAATGACACAGTGTGTAGGTCACGTCAGCAGCAGAGTAACAAAAGCAGCAAGCATGAGTCATAGACAGTGCTCAATACAGAGTAGTGTAGGTCACGCCAGCAGCCACAGCAGCAGCATGAGGACAGACAGTTGCAATATAGTATAAGGGGGGGGGATAAAAAAAAAATTTTGGGGGGGGGGGGGGGGGGGGGGTGTATAACCAATATGACACAGTGTGAGGTCACGGCAGCAGCCACAGCAGCAGCATGAGTCAGACAGTTGGGCTCAATGACACAGTGTGTAGGGGCACGGGCACACCACAGCAGCAGCATGAAGGTCAGGACATTGCACAATGACTTTCTGGAGGTGGAAAAAACAGGAGTAGGCCACAGAGTGGCACAATGACACACTTTGTAGTCAAGCAGAAGCCACAAGAGCAGCATGAGGTCAGACAGTGGCACAATGACACAGTGTGTAGGTTCACGGCAGCACCACAGCAGCAGCATGAGGTCAGACAGTGGCACATGACAGATGTGTAGTCCATGGCCGCAACCACGCACCAGCATGAGGTCAGACAGTGGCACAATGACACAGATGTGTAGGTTCACGGCAGCAGCCACAGCAGCAGCATGAGTTCAGACAGTGCACCATACACATGTGAGTAGTCAGCGGCGCAGCAGCATGAGGTCAGACATAGGCACAATGCATTCTGGAGTGGAAAAAACAGTAGTAGGCCAAGAGTGGCACAATGACAGAGAGTGGAGGTCACGCAGCAGCAGCATGAGGTCAGAGAGTGGCACAATCACAATTCTTGAGGTGTCAAAAACAGAGTAGGCCACAGAGTGGCACAATGAAAGAGTAGTGGAGGTGACGGCGGCAGCAGCATGCGTCAGACGTGGCAACACTGACATTCTGGAGTTGGCAAAAACGGGAAGTACGCCACAGAGTGGCACAATGACAAGAGTGGAGGTGACGGCGGCAGAGCAACAGCATGAGTCAGAGAGTGGTCACAATGACACAGTGTGAGGGTCACGGCAGCAGCCACAGCAGCACAGGTCAGACAGTGGCACAATGACAGAGTGTGGAAGGTGGTGGCAATACCAGTCCCTGGTAAAGAAGGTTGTGGTTAGAACTGGCGAACTGTCATCAATTTGTGGCAACAGGCTGGTGGCGCATCAGAATAGTGGCTGAGGCAAAGTAATTTGGAACCTCAAACTCATTTCTCACAAGTTTGGTGATGGCGTCATGGCTGATGTAAAACGTCGCCTAAGGCATTGGAGAGTGGAAATCCAGGCCGATCCACGCCTGATTCATCTTGACAAAGGTCAGTCCGATCCACATTTCCCGTGTACAACGGTTCTCCTTGGGTAACGATGCCCACAGAACACCCGCTTCACATGCCACACTACTGGCCGGCATGGACAGCATCACCACTAGGCAAACTCGCAAGTTCGGCACACATCAGTTGGCTGCCAGTAGTCATGCGGAATCTTCAAACTGGGGTGGCCAGAGTGCTGTCCAAGTAGCACTAAAACCACAAATAGGGGGGTTACCCCCACGTGATGTGGGGGGGGGGGGGGGGGGGGGGTGATATATATATATACAGTAAATGGGGGGGGGGGGGGGGGAATAAGGGGGGGATGGGAGAGAATGGTAAGAGGAGGAATGATGAGGAGTAGAAATAATATATTGAGGGGTTTGTTTGATGATATGAGGTAGATTAGGTGGTTAGGAGTGGGTAGGAATAGAAAATAAAAAAATTTAAAACTATGAAATATTATTATGTGAGGTTGTAAAAAATATGTAAATTGAGAGGAATTATGTAGTAGTGATTTCCCTAAGTATATGAGTTTGTCCTCCCTCTCAATACTGGGAAAAAGATCCCATTTGGACCTACGGGGTCCAATAGGGTTGGACAGAGCCAAGAAGTCATCCCTCTGCCAGAATGCTGACTATTCGGCTATCACTAGCCCAGCAAATCACATGCTGCGGCCATCTGCTCAAGTGATCTCCGAGGGGCACCCTACCTCCATCACCACTGTATACTGCCAAGGTGCCTTGCGGTCATCTGTCTCGTCTTCCCTATCTCCATCTACCGCCTCCAGCTTCTCCTGCTCCTCCTCTCTTGTTCACCTGGTAGAAAAATCCACTCATTCACCAAGACAATGCTTCAGCTCCATGTCCTCCTCCTCCTCCATTTCATGTCCCCACGGGACTCATGTGGCCTCGAGATGTATAGTTCGCCACGTCTCCAGTCCCCTGCCCAGACAGATTTTTTCAGCATCTGTTCCAGACAAGAAGCAGTTGGAATGACGTTATTCCATCCCTTAGTCCTGGCGACTGATAATTAAGTTGCCCCCTCGAAGGGCCTAAAAAAAGGGCGGGGGTCACGCATGAGCTCCCATTTTGTCGGGACATCAAAGTTACACGGGGAAAGTATTTCCTGCCCGCCGGGATCATCAAAAGAATACCCGAAATGGGCCCTTTCTCTGTTCATACAGTCGGCCCAAAACATGTGCAGGCGGGAAAAACCAACGGGTGGAAACATCGCATTTTTCAGAGTGGGGGTTTGGGAGGCCGGTTTGCCCCCCTGAAAAAACCTGAGGAGGGTGTTCCGGGTTTTGTAGGAATGGAAATGAATGAAATTGAAAACCGGGTTTCCGGGCCATTTTCAAAATTTCTTCTGAAGTTTTGGTGGGGGGGATTTCCCGGGAAAACCTTTCAACAACCAATTGAACACGTGGCCAGGGCCAGGGCGCATGGACCATCCCCCTCGGGGCAGCACAGACCCCATTTTTACTCCCATTGCCCGTCACCCAGGGTTCCGATTTGCATTTTAGGCGGAGAAAGCCCCCCACATCGATTTCTTGCTGCATGACACGGAGCATTTTCCCCCCCCTGTGTGACTTCTTTTTCGCCGAGGAAGCCAGGTGTAAAATGTGTGACCCCTCTGTGCCCTACACTTTGTGGTATGAGGGACCCATTACTTGTGGAGGCTGGGGATGGTGGGGGGAGGGGGAAAAGGGGGAAAAGGGGGACTTTTGGCGCAGGAGCCGCAGTTTAAACAACGTGGAGGAAAAAAGCGCGTCCCCTGTCTAAATTTTGTTGGTGTGCCTGGGAAAAGAAGCACATTCACCCCAGTGGCCGTAAAGGACAAAAGTTAAATGGCCCTGAAACCCTAGTTACAGCTCCCGAGTCGGCCCCTTGGCCCCTGCACCTTGGAACAAAACCGATAAGCTCAAGGACTGGCCCCCCTTCCCGTTTAACATATTTTTTGAATGCTGGTACTGCCTTTTTGGAAAAAAAATTACGGCTTTGGAAAATCTCCATCTGGGTCGGGCACCCAAACCATTATTTTTCTGAACGGGTTTTCAAAAAGTCCGCAAATTTGGAAAGGGAGGGACTGCAGTACAACAAAAATTGGACAAAAGGGGCCTGGTCAGCTGCTGCAACCTTAGGATGGTTTGGGGGCCCCCATACGTTTTCTCCTTTTCAAAACGCCTCGCTGAACGAACCTTTCTGGCCCAGAGTAGCGAAGGAAACAGGGGCATCTGGCCACGCTTCAAAATTTTTTGCCCCCCAAAAATTCTACATATAATCCAAAATTCGGCTCCTCCCGGGGGGGCCCCCGGCCCAAAAAACTGCCAAAACCGGGCCCAGTAAACGGGGTTTACCCCCAAACCGGGTCCGCAATGAGTTGTTACTCCCGCCGCTGCCTGCTGAGCCCCCTGTGCCCCTTTTAAAATTCGGGGAACCCTGGCCGTTTGGCCCTTTCCCGGGAACCCCCACACTGCTGTTTTCCTTTGGCTGACCCCAGGGCCCAAACAACAACCCATTTGTTTGGCTGCCCCCGGCTGCCTGCGCGAAGGGGTGACGCCCTCTTCCCCTTTTGGCGATGGGGAACCCCTTGCCTCCCCCGGGCTCCCCAAGTGCGTCGGTTTACTTTAATCACTATTTTTTTTTCCATCTTTCCATGCTGCCCTAGATCCCCCGGCCCTTGGAATGCAGAGGCGGGCCCCCTCACAACATAAAACCTCCCATGCCACTCTAAACATCTAAAATTTTGCCGCCTACTGCTTTGAAGCGGGGGGTTATTGGCCCCATTTATGGGGGCGGGCCCGTACCCTTTGCGGGACTGCCCCCCCAAATTTGTTCATCCTCCTTATGGGTTGGGGCGCGGGACCCCATTGAGCCCCTGAGCCCCAGCCCACATAGTAGTTTCCTTTTGGCTGGAAAAGGAACCCCGGGGATGGGACGGGGCGGGTTGGGGACGGGTGGGGGGCCGGGCTGACCCAAATCCGGGCCTTTCCAGTAAGGGTTTGTGCCCGGGACGTTCCCCCCGCCCTTTTGGGTTTGGGGTTTGGTCAGATGTCCCCTGGGAGGAAGTGGATGCCCAAAAAAAAAAAAAAAAAAATGTAAAACCCAAAATCAAGAACCTTTGGGGGGTTTTCTGAACAACACACGGCCGCTAAAAGGGACAGCGGAAAATTTGGGGGCCCTCCCCCGAGTGCCCCCCTGCTGCGAGGGTTCCCCTTTGGGCTGTGTGGGACCGGGGCCGGGAATGTTTGTGCTTTTGCCAACCCCGCGGGTTTGAAGAGCCTTGCCCCCTCTCGGGTCTGCATACTGTTTGTTCAAAAAATTATAGACACTTTTTAAAAATGAAGATTACTTATATGATAAATAAAACCCCCCTGTATTTGCCCTCCAAAAAAACCGGGAACAAGTTTGGGTAAACCCTTGGATATAAATTGAAACTCCAAAAATTGGGCGGGAAAAAAATTGACTTGAAAGGTGCCGTTTTAAAAATTTCCCTGTTTTTTTACGGGAATAAAAAAAAGCAAAAAAAAGTTTAATTTAACCCTTCGGAAGGGAAATTTTTGTTAAAAGAAAATTCTTCTGTGGCGGTTTGAAAAAAAAAAAGTTTTTTTTAAACTGAGATACAAACTGCAGAACAACGTTTAAATTTTAAACCCCGGGATGAAAATTTTTGGGGCAAAAAAAAATTGAGCAAAACAAATTTCCCTGTTTTGGGACTGTTACAAATTGCGGTTTTTTTCTACGCACACAACAAGAGAAAAAATTGAAATTTAAACCTTCACTTGGGGAATTTACCTGCAGGAAAAATGGATTTTTTGGCAGTGAAAAGGGTTTTTTTTTGGGGCCCAAACACGCAAAAAAACAAACGTTTAAATTAACCCTGGAAGGTTAAATTGCGCCAAAAAATTGAGCAAAAACAAATTTCGAGCTTTGTAGCGTGTTAAAATGGCGTTTTTTCCGCAAACAAAACAAGAAAAAAAAATTGTAAAAAAACCCTTTTCGTTTGTGAATTATGCTACAGGAAAAATTGCAAATTTTTGGCGGTAAAAAAAAGGGGGGTTTAAATTTTTGTCACCACAGCGGGAAAAAAACGTTTTTTTTAAACCCCTGGATGTAAATTGCGCAAAAGATTTAAAGGCAACCAAAAAATACTAGCTTTTGAAAAGGGGTGTTACCTTTTTGGGGTTTTCTCCGCTACACAACAAAGAAAAAAAAAATTGGAAATTTAAAACCTTCGCTTTGGGGAAATTTTTGCTAAAAGGGAAAATTTTTATTTTTTGGGGGGAAAAAAAGGGGGTTTTTTTGGAGTCACCAAAAAGCATAAAAAAAAACGTTAATTAATTTCCTGGTTTAAAATTTGGCGCAAAAAAAATTTTGACCCGGGCCAAAAAACTACTGCTTTTGTAGCATGTTACAATTGGGGTTTTTTCAAACGCTACACAACAAGAAAAAAATTGAAATTTAAACCCTTCACTTTGTAAATTTAAAGGCGGGCGGGAAAAAATGGATTTTTTGGCGGTGAAAACGGTTTATTTTAGTAACACAGCAAAAAAAACCAACGTTTAAATTTAACCCCCCTTGGATGAAAAATTGCCCCAAACAATTGAGAAAAACCCCAAAATCCCAAAGCTTTGTAGCGTTTTTTACGGTGGGGGTTTTTTCCCTACGCTAAAAAAACAAGAAAAAAAAATTTTTAATTAACCTTCGCGGGGGTAAATTTCTACGGGAAAATTCCTTTTTTTGGGGGGTAAAAAAAGGCGGTTTTTTTTGGTCACCACAGCAGAAAAAACAACCCCTTAAATTTAAACCCCCCTGGATGTAAAATTGCGCAAAAAAAATTGAGCAACCACAAACTACTAGTTTTTGTACGGGGTTTAACAATGCGTTTTTTCCCTACGCTAAAACCAACAAGAAAAAAAATTTAATTAACCTTGTTGTGAATTTTTAAACGGGGAAAAATTTTATTTTTTTTGGGGGTAAAAAAAGAGGGGTTCTTGGAGTCACCACAGCAGAAAAAACAACGTTAAAAAAAACCCCCTGGATGTTAATTGCGCAAAAAAAATTGAGAAAGGCCCAAACTATTTAGCTTTGTAGCGTACTAACAATTGCGTGTTTTTTTACGCTACAAACAAGAGAAAAAAATTTTTTTTTAAACCCTTTTCCCCTTTTGGTGAATTATAAAAAGGGAAAAAAATTGTTTTTTTTTGGTGGTGAAAAAGACGGTTTGTTGGATTTCACCACAGCTTAAAAACAAGGGCCTTAATTAACCCCTGGTTTAAAAATTGGGCCCCCAAATAAAATTTGGAAGCACCCACAAATACAAGCTTTGTAGCGTGTTACCAATTGCGTTTTTTTCAAACGTTTACACAACAAAAGGAAAAAAAAAAAAAAAATTGAAATTTAAACCTTTCGCTTTTGTAAATTTATCCCTTACGGAAAATTTTTTTTTTGGCGGTGAAAAAGACGGGTTTTTTTTTTGGGTCCCCCACAGCAAAAAAACCCCCAATGTTTTTAATTTAAACCCGGGGATATAAATTAGAAAAAAAAAAAATTGAGCACCACAAACTACTAGCTTTGTAGCATGTTAAAATTTGCGTTGTTTTCTACCCCCTAAAAAACCAAGAGAAAAAATTGTAATTACCCCCTTTCGCTTGGGGGAAATTATGTAAAAAGGGAAAATTTTTTTTTTTGGCCCGGAAAAAAAAGCCCGGTTTATTTTTTTCACCCAGCACTTTAAACAACGTTAAATTTAAACCCCGGATTTTAAATTGCGCAAAGGGAATTGAGCAGCCAAAAAACAAATTTTCTTTTTTAGCGTGTTACAATTTGGGGGTTTTCTACGTTTAACATAACAAGAGAAAAATTTGAAATAAACCCTTTTGTTTTGTGAATTATATTAAAAGGAAAAATTTGTGTTTTTTTTGTGCGGTTTAAAAAAATACTTTTTTGGGGAGTCCCCAACAGCAAAAAAACAACATTTTAATTTAACCCCTGGAGGGTAAATTGCGCAAAATTTGGGGCCGGCCAAAAAATTTACTAGCTTTGTAGAAAAGTTCCCAATTGCGTGTTTTCTCCCGGCTACCCAACAAGAGAAAAAATTGAAATTTAAAACCTTTTGGCTTTTTAATTATGCTCCCGGGAAAAAATTTAAAAATTTTTTTTGGGGTTTGAAAAAGAGGGGTTTTATTTTTGCCCACCACACCCAGAAAAAACAACCCCGGTTAATTAACCCCTGGATGTAAATTGCGCAAGAGATTTGACGCCCCAAATACTAGTTTTGAAGCGTGTTAAATTTGGGCGTTTTTTCTCACGCTACACAAAAAGAGAAAAAAAATTGAAATTTAAAACCTTCGTTTGGGTGAATTATGTTTACAGGAAAATTGTTTTTTTTTTTGAGGGTTTGAAAAAGACGGTTTTTTTTTGCCCACCACAGCAAAAAAAACAACGTTTAAATTTAACCCCGGGATGTAAATTGCGCAAAGATTTGAGAAAGCCACAAATATTTAGCTTTGTGGGCGGGGTTACAATTGCGGGTTTTCTACGCTACAAAAACAAAGAAAAAATTGAAATTTTAAACCCTTCGTTTTCTGAATTATGCTACGGGAAAATGTAATTTTTGGGGTTTGGAAAAAGCGGGTTTATTTTTGTCCCCACGGGCAAAAAAAACAACGCTTAATTCCCCCCCTGGAAGTAAATTGCGCAAAAAAAAAAAACCCAGCCACAAAAACAAGCTTTGTAGGGGTTGTTACAATTGCGTGTTTTCTACGCTACCAAAAGGGGGGAAAAATTGTAAAAACCGGGCTTGTGAATTTTTTCTAAAAAGGAAAATTTTATTTTTTTGGCGGTAAAAAAGACTTTTTTAAAAGTCACCAGGGGCAAAAAAAACAAGGGTTTAAATTTAAACCCTGGTTTGAAAAATTGCCCCAAAAAAATTTGAGCACCCCACAAACTACAAAGCTTTGTACTTTTTTTAAAATTTGCGTGTTTTCAAGCTACGCCACAAAAAAAAAAATTGTTTTTAAAACCTTTTCGCTTGGGGAATTACCCCCCCCCACGGGAAAATTGATTTTTTGGGGGTTTTAAAAAAGACTTTTTTTATTTTTGTCACCAAAAAACAAAAACAATGCTTAAAAATTAAACCCCCTTTGGATGAAAATTGGCAAAAGAATTGAGCAGCCACAAACTATTTAAGCTTTGTGGGCATGTTAAAATTTTCCCCGTGTTTTCAAACGCTCCCAACAACAAAGAAAAAAGTTGAAATTAACCTTTTCCCCTTGTAAATTATGCTACGGGGAAAATTGTTTTTTTTTGGGGGGTTTGAAAAAACTTTTTTGGAGTCACCACAGCAGAAAAACAACACAAAAATTTTAACCCCCTGGGATATAAAATTGCGCAAAAAAATTTTGAGCACCAAAAAATTACAGCTTTTAAAGCTTTGGTTCCCCCAAAAAGCGTGTTTTTTTTTACGTAAAACAAAAAAGGGGAAAAAATTTTGAAAATTAAACCTTTCCCCTTGTGAATTTTTGCTACAGGAAAATTGTATTTTTTTTTGGGGGTGAAAAAAAACGGTTTTTTTTTTTGTCCCCCAACAGAGAAAAAAAAATTTAAACCCCCCTGGAAAAAATTTTGCGAAAAAAGTTTGAGCAGCCAAAAATACTCTAGCTTTGTAACCCGAAATAAAATTTTCTGTTTTCTACCTCCCAACAACAAGAAAAAAAAATTGAAATTTAAACCCTTGGGCTTGTTAATTATGTTTCGGAAAATTTTTTATTTTTTTGGGGGTTTTGAAAAAGAGGGGGTTTTTTTTTTGTAAACCACAGCACAAAAAACAATGCTTAATTTAAACCCCTTTGGTTTAAAATTTGCACAAAAGAATTGAGCACCAAAAAACTATACCCTTTTTTAGCCCATGTTACAATTGCTTGTTTTCTACGTACACAAAAAAGAGAAAAAATTTGTAAAAACCCTTTCGCTTTTTAATTATTCCTACGGGAAAAAATTGTTTTTTTTTGGGGGTTTAAAAAAGGACGGTTTTTTTTTGTCACCACGGGCACAAAAACAATCCCAAAATTAAACCCCCGGGATGTAAATTTGGGTGCAAAAAAAATTTAAGGGAAAGCCACAAACTACTAGCTTTGTAGCATTTTAAACAATTGGGTTTTTTTTCTACGCTACAAAAAAAGGAGAAAAAATTGAAAATTTAACCTTCGCTTGGGGAAATTAGCTACAGGAAAATTGTATTTTTTGGGGGTGAAAAAAGACGGTTTTTATTTTTTTTCACCACGCAAAAAAAACAATGGTTTAAAATTAAAACCCCTGGTTTGTAAATTGCGAAAAAGAATTGGCACCCCACAAAACTATAGTTTTGGTTTTTGTTCCCAAATTGATGTTTTTTTACGCTACACAACAAGAAAAAAAAAAATTGAAATTTAAACCCTTTTTCGGCCTTGTAAATTTAAAATTTTAAGGGAAAATTGTTTTTTTTGGTGGGGGAAAAAGAGGGTTTTTTTCTTTTTGTCACCAAGCCCCAAAAAACAATGCTTAATTTAACCCCCTGGGATGAAAATTTGACAAAAAAATTGGGGCAGCCCCAAAAGAATACTTTTCTTTTTTGGCTGTTACAATTGCGTTTTTCTAGCTACACAACAAGAAAAAAAAAATTTTAAATTAAACCTTAGCTTGTAAAATTATGTTACAAGGGAAAATTGTTTTTTTTGGGGGTTTGAAAAAGACGGTTTTATTTTTTTACCACCAAAAAAGCAAACGTTTTTAATTAACCCCGGGATGAAAAAGGGCGAAAAAAGATTCAAGCGGGCCACAAACTACTATTTTTGGTAGCGTGTTCCCTTTTGTGGTTTTTTTAAGTTTTTTCAACAAGAAAAAAAAATTATAATTTAAACCCTTCGCTTGTAAAATTATGCTACGGAAAATTGTATTTTTTGGCGGTGAAAAAGAGGGTTTTCCCTTGGAATTTTTTCCCCCCAGCAAGAAAAACAACCCCTTATTTAACCTCTGGGAATTGAAAATTGGGCCCCCCAAACCCATTATGAAACCAAACAAACTCCCGAGCTTTTTTGGAGCGTTTAAAATTTGGCGTGTGTTTTTTCTACCTTACAAAACCAACAAACAAAAAAATTTTGTTTTAACCTTCGCTTGGGTGAATTTTATGCCCCAGGGAAAAAATTTGGAAAATTTTTTTTTGGGGTTTGGGTTGAAAAAAGACGGGGGTTTCTTTTGTGGGGCACCACGGGCAAAAAACAAACATTTAAATTTTTCCCCCTGGATGAAAATTTTTGGGGAAAAAAATTGAGCACCCCAAAAAAGGAAGGGGTATTTTGTATTGTAAAAAAAGGGCAGTTTCTTTAAAAAAAATTTAAAACGGGAACGGGGTTTTAAAGATCCCCCTTGGCAAGGTTTTAATTTTTAACTGTTTTTAAATTGTGGGCGGGTTTAGGTTTAAAAATTGAAAATATGCCCTTTTTTGGGTGGGCGAAAAACCTCGGGGAACCTTTAAAATCCACTACCCCAAAAATCAAAAAATTTAAAAGAAATTAAGAAAAAGGCAGTTTTCTGAGCCCAAGTCTGAGACACCCCAAAAGAAAATTCCCCTGGAAAATTAAAAGGGGGTTTTCTTGTGGGGAAAAAAGGCCAGCCTTTAAAACCAATCACCCGCAGGGCACCCACCTTCTCCTAAATCAAAACCCCAGGGGAAGAGGGGATTTGTGAGTTTCCGGGTTTCGCCCCCGGGACTTATATAGTGCGGGGGGACGTCACAAAATTTCCCGGGGTTTTTGATTGGGTTTAATTTGAAACATGTCATGCAGGTATCCCCTTTTTCCCCTCCCAGGGGTGTTTTTGCCCCTTTGAAACGCCATGTGCCCGCAGCCATTTTTATAAATCAAATGCACACTTCTTTTCCCCCAAAAGCCCCCTAAAACCGTCGACTTCGTTTAGAACCAAAATTTTTTCCCTTAAAATTTTCCCCTAAACAAATTTTTCCCACTTCTTTTAGAATAAATTTCGCCCCATTCTACCAGCATAGGGGAGGGGCAAATCGATTAAAAAACGAATGGAATTCATTTAGAATTTTCAAAAAAAAACTTCGTTTTTGAACGAATTTCGAAGTTTGGGGTGTTTTGCGGGGGAACAAGCGTTTTTTTAAATTTGATAAAATGGCTGCAACCAGGGGTGTTACATGGGGAAAAAGAAATTTGGGAGGAAAAAGGAGTACCCCAAAATTTACATGTTCCCGGGATAAAGCCAAATCAAAAACGGGGGATTCTGTGACGTCAGCGCACTATATACGGGAAACCCCCGGGAAATGCCATGCGGCAGTTCACTTTCCCCTCCTCTGTCCGTTTTGTAGCTGTTTCCCAGCTCTTTATCTGAAAATCTCACAAAAAAAGAAAAGAACTTTTATACCAGCGTTTTTTTTGGGTGGGGGGTTTTGTCAAAGTTTTTTCTCAGAGACTGCTTTTTTCAAGGGTTTTTTATTGCCGGGGGTCCCTCCCTTGGGGACCGGGGGCCTGTCCGTGTTTGCATGTCTCTGTTTGGGGCTCCCTAGTGCAGGGGTTTCCCACAGCCTTGCCCTGTTTATTTTACTTGCCTGTCCTGCCCCAGTCTTTTTGGGCTTCCGGGTCCTGCCCGGGTGAAATGTCCCTCCAAAGGCCTTTTGCGGGGCGGCAGTTTCCCGGGCCCTATTTAATTTCCGTTCTGTCACCTTCCTCTTCACCCTGACCTCGGGGCTATAAGGAATTTTCTTGTCTCTGTACTCGGGGTCGGGTTTCTTTTGGGGGGTCTGTTCCCGCCCTTCTTGCTGTGTCTTTTTTGTGCCCATCTTGACTCCTCCCAAAGTATCTCTGGGCCCTTTAAAAACCCTGGAGATGCTGGTCCATTTCGTGTCATCGGGAGCCCCCTGACCTTCTGTCTGTTTCCTTTTAAACGTTTTTTGATGTCTCGGGCACCTGTCCTGGGGGCCTGCCTAAAAACCTTTTCCTGGTTGTCCCTGTCGGGGTTTAACCCGTCCCGGTTTCCTGTTGTTTTCCTGGGGTTTTCGAAAAATCCCTCCTGAAACCGGCTGTTTTCCCTTTGAGTACTTTTTCCCTCCCCCTGCTTATGTTTCCTAATTTCCTGTGAAACCGGGCCTTTTACCCCGGCTTTTCCACCGCAGGAACCAACGTCAGGGGAGTGACCTGGGGGGTCCCAAGCCAAGTCCTCCCGTTTTTGCGGGGGGGGCTCTGGGAAAAGACCGGGGGGCCCTCTTTAAAATTTTCCCCACCCCCGGGCGTGGCCCCTCCGGGTACCACCCCGCCTGCTCGGGGGATCACAGGGGGTTTCCAAAAACCCGGATGTCGTCGGTGGGGGCCCGGCATACTCTGTCAGGGGCCCCTACTTTTTCCAGTATGAACGGGACCAGGGGACCCCGGGCCGGTGGGTGCCCCTTTCCCCCCTTGGGTCTAGGGTTTCTCACCCGGGGGTTGCTCAGGGTTTCCACCCGGGTTACTTTTTGGCCCTAGCTCAATGGTCCCAGCCCAGACCCTTAGGGTTTTGGCCTAGCTCATGGTCCAGCCCAAGCTTACGTTGGGCCTAGTAAAGGGCCACCCCCGGGAGCTTTTACGTTTTGGCCCCCTACCCTTTTTTCCCCACCCCAATAGTTTTTCTTTTTGGGCCCTTAGCTCCAGGGCCCAGCCCGGGGCCTTCCCTTTTGGCCTAGCTCGGGGGTTTAAACCCAGAATTACGTTTGGCCTAGCTCAGGGGCCCAAAGCCAAGAATCCTTTTTTTGGCCTTTGCTCTGGTTTCCACCCGGAGGGTTTTTTGGGCCCTTTAGCTCAGGGTCCACCCAAAAGAGCCCCCTTTGGCCTAGCTCCTTCCCCACCCCAAAGCACCCTTTGGGCCCTAGTTTCTTTGGTCCAGCCCAGGCACCCCCTTTGGGCCTACTAAATGGGTCCGCCCAGAGCACCCGTTTGGCCTGGGCTCATGGTCCACCCCGGGGACCCGTTTGGCCTACCCCAATGGTCCGGCCCAGAGCACCCTTTTTGGCCCTTTGCTCATGGTCCAGCCCAGAGCGTCCGTCTGTTCCCTTAGCTCAGGGTTTCCACCCAGATCGTCCTTTCGTTGCCAGGCTCCCCCTGACCCCTTCTGGCCCCCCGTGGTTTTTAGGGGGTTTCCCGCCCTTTGAGCCTTCTGAGTCCCGTGGGTTTACGGTCCCGCCTGACCCCTTCTGAGTCCCGGGGTTTAGGGCCATGGGGCCCTGAGCCTTTCTGAGCCCCCGGTGGCTTACGGTCCCCGCCCTGGGGGGCCTTTCGGGGGACCCCTTTTTGGTTTTAGGGTTTTTTCCCCCCCTGACCCTTTCGAGTCCCCCGTGGTTTTTAGGGTTTCCCGCCCTGGCCTTCTTGATCCCCGTGGCTTAGGTCCCCGCTTTGGGGCCTTTTTAGTCCCCGTGGCTTACGGTCCACGCCCGGGAGCCTTCTGAGTCCCCGGGTTGGTTTTACGGTCCCCCCTTTGAGCCTTCTGATTCCCCGTGGTTTTTGGGTCCCCCCCTGACCTTCTGAGTCCCCTGGCTTAGGGCCCCCGCCCTAAACCCTTTTTGAGCCCCCCGGGGGCTTAGGGGTCCCGCCCCGGGACCCTTTTTTTCCCCCCTACCCCGTGGCTTCCCGGTCACCCCCCCCTGACCCTTCCTGAGCCCCCGTGGCTTTACGGGTCCCGCCCTGAGCCTTCCCGGGAAATTTCCCCCCGGGCTTAGGGGTCCCCCCCCCGGCCCCTTTTCTGGTCTCCCCCCTTTGGGCCCTTACTCCCCGCCCTGGGCCCCCCCCTCCCATTTTGCCTAGTGCCCTGTTTGTTTCCCCCCTTTGAAACCCCCATTTTCTGGGGTTTTTTCCCTATACGGGTTTATTATAAAAGCCTGTATTTGGGTTTGGGGGTTTCCCCCCCCTTTAAAATTTGGGGCCGGGCCCCTGGCCTATGGGGAAATCCCCTTTTGTGATTTTGGAGGGGGAGGAGGGGGCTTTAAAGGGGGGGGGGGGGGTTACTGTCACGGTTCTTTGGGCCCGGTCCCTGCTTTTGGGGGGGGGTGGGCCCCTGCCTTTTGTCTTGCTGGGGCTCCCTGTGCAGGGGGTCCCGGGCAGCCTGTTTCTGCTAGGGAAACTTGCCTGCCCCTGCCCAAATTTTTGGGTTTGTTTCCCTGGGCCCCTTTTCTGTTGCACTGTGCCTCCTAAGGCGTGCCGGGGGGGCAATTTCCCTGCCTTTTTATGGGTTCCGGGTTCTGTCCCCTTTTCCCTCTTCACCCCCGACCCTCGGGCTTTAAGAGGAATTTCCCTTGTCTTTTCTCTGGGTAAGTTCATTGCAGTCTGTTAAAACCCTTGCTGTGTCTTTTTGTGTCCATCTTGAGACCCTGCCATATCTCGGGAAATTAAAACCCTGGAGATGCTGGTCCAGCCCGTTTCATCTGGCTCCTGACTTTCTGTCTGTCTCCTTTTTTTTCTGATGCCCTCTGCACCTTCCTGTGCCCTGTCGGCAGCTGTTCCTGTCTTTTTCCCCTGTCGTTTTAAACCCGCCCCTTTTTCCTTTTGTTCCATGTGGGTGAAAACCGTTTTTCCCAATCCTGTACCCCTTGTTTGTGTTCCTGAGTATTTTTTTTACCTGCCCTGTTTTATCTTTTCCCCTATGTTCCCTGTTTTTCCTTCCTGTACCCCGGGCTTTCACCGCGGGTAGCGCCGTCGGGGGGTATGACCCTGGGGGCCCCGCGGGCCAAGTCCATCCCGTTTTGCGGGGGGTTTCTGGCAAAGGGCCCAGGGGCCCCTTAACCCCAATCCCCCTGGGGGGGGGGCCCCTTTCCAGTTTACCACCTCGCCTCCCGGTGATCCCCAGGGGGCCCCAAACCCCCCGGAAATTTCGGCGGTGGGGTTTTTTTCCCCTGGGCATACTTTCTTTTAAAGCGCTCGCATTGTTACCTGCTTTCTTACGTTCAAAATTTTGTTTTTTTGTGGGGGGTTTTTATTGGGAATTTGAAGTCCGGGTGTGTTCCAATTCAGCTGCATATACATTTTAATGCTTTTCCTGGTCAGTTCGGAGCACATTTGAATAACCCAAAAGGGTTTTATCTAACCTGTTTTTAGCTGTTGTTTTTCATTTAAAAGGAAACAGCGTTTTTTTTAAATCCAAAATCCAGTTGGTTTTTGGCTGCTCTTTTTTTTTTGAAAAATTTTAATATCCCCAAGGGTTTCTTAAGCGTGTTTGTGGTTTTTTAGTCAGAAAAAAGAAAGGGGGTTTTTTTTAAACCGTCCCAAATAAGAAATTTTGCCTGTGCAAAATTTCATACCCGGGGGGTTTTAATTAAGCTTTTTTTCTGTTTGTTGTAGTCGTAAAATACAAAATTTTTTTAACTTTGCCACAAAGCTTTTTAAAATTTTTGCCAGCAATTTTTTTTTGCGCATTTTAGACCCAAAGGGGTTTAATTTTAAGCGTTTTTCTGCTTTTGGGTTTTTATTTTTTTAAAAATTTTACACGCTTTTTTAACATCCCACATTTGCTTTTTAATTTTTCCCAGCCCCATTTCTTTTTGTGAAAATTTAGATTAAAGGGGTTTAAATTTAAAGGGCTTTTTTTTGGGTTGTTGTTCAAAAAAATTTACCGTATTTTTTAAAAAGCCATAGCTGTTAATTTTTGCAGCTCATTTTTTTGCGAAAAAATTTAAATTTTCCAAAGGGTTTAAAAATTAAATTTTGTATTTCTGCTGTTTTTATTTCGGGTAAAAGAAACAGTTTTTTTTCAAACGCCAAAAGAAAGAAATTTTTGTTTGTAGCATAATTCATACCCAAAGGGTTAATAAAAGGGTTTTTTCTGCTGTTTTTATTCGAAAAAATTCCACTTTTTTTTTTTTTCTTATTAAAGAAAGTTTTTATTTAGAACCAAAAAAAAATCATAGTCAACATCTCACGGGAATTTAAATAATGAAAGAAATTTTCCCCTGGTGAAAACAAAACAAAGTACCCAGAGTGTTTTTTGAATATTGAGGTATCGAAAACAAAGTTAATACGATCCAACAAAAAAATCATTTACACAAAAAGTCTAAAAGATAACAATTTTAAGGGAATGTATTTTTTCTGTCCAAACCAGAGGTACTGTGGGGTTTACAAACCTTTTTGAACATTAACAAACCCTGGTACAGTCATTTTCTGTTACCAAAGAAAATAGTATTGGAAGTAAGGGGGTTTCCCCAGGTGGGGGAAAGGGAGGCCCCAAACATCCCCGGTCCGAGTATATTTTTTTCAAAGGGAGGATGTCGTCAGCTCTCCCCGGGGGGAAATTTCCCTTTTACAAATATCTAATTGTTGCATCAATGGTTTATTTTTAAGCAGCAAAAAAAACGGCCTCAGTTTATTTTTGGTTTGGGAGAAATTTGGGAAAAAAAGGGAAACATTAAAAAAAAAAAAAAAAGGGGGAAGAATAAAAAAGTGGGTCCCCCTAAGGGGGACATTTATTTTTTAAGGAAAATTTAAAATTTCTGAAACCATGTCTTCGGGGAAAACCCCAGTGGGGGAGCCCACTATTTTTACAAGGTGCGATAGAAATCCATGTTCCCAAAAGGGAAAATCCAGTTTTCCCAGGGGAAAGGTATCTGCTATATATGGGGGAAAAATTGTTTTTAATTTTCCCCCCAATCTTTTGCAGCACGTTTTATTTCCCTTTAATCCAACTGTAAGGGATGGAAAAGCTGTGGGAGCCAAACAGGGGGGGATGACGGGTTTTTTCCCGGAAAAGGATCAGAAAACCCAAGGAGGTGGGACCCCCAAAAGCCCCGGGAAAGGTAGGGGGGTTTTTAAAGGAAAAGGGATAGGGGAATGGGTCATTCTTTTAGTTTAACCCCAGTGTTTCCCTGTAAATTATATTTTGGCCCCCCGGGCAAAAAGGGCTAAAAAATAAGGAAAGGCTCCTACCCAGTTATGGGTCATAGTACCCTTTTGGGCCTTACAACCCAAACAGATGACAGGGGAAGGGTTGGGGTTTTCAGGGGCATGAGAAAGTGGGGGGACCTGGTACCATCTAGTATTTATTTTGTATTTAGCTCATAAACTCTGGGGAAACAAAACGATTTATGTGAAGATGGAAACCCTTTAAACCCAACCCCCCAACTGAGGGGTCCAGTTCAATTCTCTCTCCCACTCCCTGAAAAGAAATTTCTCTTAAAAAAATAGGCGCCAACAAGAGGGCAAAAAGGGACCCGAAAGGCCCTTTTTCCTGATTGTTTAAACCCAGACACCCCCTTTCCCAAAAGTGGTGGGGGGTCAATGTAAGCCAAGTTTGTTTCCCTTTCAGAGAAAAAAGGTTTCCCAGACTGGAAAAAATTAACCTGGCAAACGGGTTTTTGCCCGCGGGGTCCCCAACCAGGTCTTCATATGCCCAGCGTCCCCCCCGAGAAAACCCTCTCCACAGTAAGACAGGGTGCTGGGCCCCCATTAAGGGGGGGAGAGGGGCTGAAGAAAGTGGCCGGGGGCCTTTTGGTTCCCCTTTTTATGGGAGTACAAGGACCTCCATGGGAGTACAGTTTTTCATTTTGATGCATGGGGAATCTACCAACAGAGATTGATTTTTTTAAACAACTAAAAGGCAGGGAGGGGAAAGGAGCTTTTTGGGCAACAAAGAGGGGGGGAGCCAAGGAAAGGGCCGCTGGGGGAAGCTTTGACCACCCTTATTCAAGATCGCCCCCAAAGCTTGTCCCGATCCCCCCTTTAAAAGCGTCAAGGGCGAAACAGCCACAAAAGCAAGAAAATAGGCCTAAAAAGTCAGGCGGGGATAAGCCCCCCTCCGATTTAGGGCAGCCAAGGTTTTTTTCTGCTACCCCTGGGATTTTCCCGCGACCAAACAAATTGAAAAACCTCAGTCTCCCCAGGTCTCTGAAGAAGGACTGAGGGAGAAAAAGGGGTTGAATGGCCTGGAAGAGGTATAGCAGGCGAGGAAAAAATTTTTCTTTTTTAAGAATTTTAAATCCCCCCCTATCCAGGAGAAATCCCTTCTGTTAAACCCTCAAGAATCTTGCTTAATTCTGGATGGGCATGGGGGATAAAAATTTTAACAAAAAAATTTCTAGTAAAAGGTAAAAGGGGGGGATTATCCCCCCAAGATTTTTAAAAGACGATTCTTCCCAGGAGAGCGGAAACGAAGATTTCAAACTGGACAAGAGGTCCAGGAATGTGAAGGCTAAACGAGCTTTTGGTCTGTTAATTTTTTGAAGACAAACCTGTTTGTATTCCTCTAACAACTTCAACGCAGCTGGGAGGGACGAGGGGGGATTCGTAGATATAACATAAATCATCTGCGAAAGAAGGCTTTTTAAAATGAGGTCCCCGACTTGGTTTCCCGGGAGCTGGGTCGGATCGTAAAGCCCGAGTAGGGGTTTCCCTCACCAGAATGTACAGGATGAAAAGGGACATCCCCCTGGTGCCATTGCCCATCGGAAAGGCCGAAAAGGCCATTGATAGTATCTGGGCTTGGGGCCATAAAAATGACCTCCCAAATTCTGGACCGAAGCCCAAAAAATTCTAGGGCACTCTCAAAAAAGGGCCCTCCACCGGTTTAAAGTTTTCGCTCTAAGACAGAAAAAGGCTCGGAAACGTTTTGGGACATAGTGGTAGGGGAAAAATTTTAAGGGTATTTCCCCCCGCCTCTCTGGAAGGCCGAAACCGACCCGGGCAGATGAATGAAGTTTTTATAAGGGACGATTCTAAGGGCAAACTTTTTTTCAAATTTTTACCGGGGGTTTAATTTGGGAGATGGGCGATAGCTCTGCATAAAAAGGGGTCTTTCTTTTTTTGGGTGACCACTAATGGGCCCCTTTTGGGAAACAGGTTTAAATGGGGAAACCCGGAGGCCGCATTAAAAACTTGAAAGGGGGGATAAGTTTCCTCCCTCAAAATTATAGAAAAGGACCCTATAACCGCCGGGGGGGGGGGCTTTTCCGAGCAGGAAGATAGGCGGCCGGGGCTCCTCTACTGAGAAGGGTTTTTCAAAAGGGGGGGAGTGGGCAGGGAGGTGGGGAGGGCCCCTTTTTCTCAGGTTTAAATGAAGAAGTAGTATCGTTTGGGAGGAGGAAGATTATATAAGGAGGAATAGTAGGTGTGAAAACTTGATAAAATATCCTCCGTCAGGTGGGCTATTTGCCCCTCCTAGGTCTTGATCGGGGGATAAAAAAGAGTTTCCCCTTTTACCCTAATTGCACCGAGAGGAATTTCTCGTTTTTTTACTCCAGGTGTAGAACATGCGGGGCAGATCAAATTATCTTTTGTTTTGTTCTCCATTATTGGAGAATTCAGGGGCGCGTCTTAATGAAGTCTCAGTCAGACTCCCCCCCTGCCGTTTTTTTGTGGGGATCCAACGAGTTTAGCTGTGTAAAAGGGATCGGAATTAGCAGGGCCTCCCTTGAGACCGAGCCATTTTTATGAAACTCCCCGCAGGGCACTTTAGGGCCCCCTTTTAAACTGTGGGGGTTGAGTCTGAGCTATAAACAGAAGTGAACAAATCAATCGTTTGCTGAAAAGTCAAAAGACACAAAGAACAACAATATTGATTCGTTCAGTTTCCACAAAGTCCAAGCAAAATTGGGGTGGGGGCAAGATCCAGTGGACCGGGCGTGGCTGACTGAATGATATTGCCCCCGAGGCATAACCAAAACGGAGGAGAGAGTGTTGGGGGAAAAATGTAATAAACCGCTATAGGAGTTGTGGGAAAAAAATAAAATGTGAATCCCTTTTTGGGGTGAAGAAGTCCCCCATACTTTAATATTGAGTTCGTGCGCAGTCTCCCCACTTTGTTGAATACGGAAGGCTGTCGAAAACTGCCCCCTGGGAAATATCCAAAAAGATGGGTTCAGGGCAATTAAAAAAACCGCAAAGATGTATGACCCTGGGCAAACAAAGGGGAAAGTCCAAGTTTTTTTGGTTGAAAAGAGAGTTTTTGGAAATTTGGGGGCATAAACATTCGCTAAAAAATAGATTCGGCCCTGCAAACAAATTTCACAAATAAGGACCTAGCCCCTCATCTCTGAACGGTGTTAGGGTGGTAATGGTTTAAAGACTTATGAAAGAAGATGGCTACTCCTTTCACCCTGGCAGACAGGCTGCTATTATGGCACCAGCCAGGGAAGTATCGGTTATGATAGGTTTGAAGGTGGGAAGTGAGAAGGTGTTTCTCCTGAATGCAAAAAAAGTGATTTTCGTTTGTGAAAATTTTTACAAATTTGTGGGTCTTTTCTCGAGGGGGTTAAACCCCTTAAACCCTTTGGGGATTTGGGGAATGTTAGCCATTAGGCCGTAAGGACAGAAGTCGTAGAGTAATTTCCCCCGAGATAGGAAGGGAAAGTGTCACCTGAGCCTGACCAAAAAAACAATTAACGAAAGGTAACAGTAACAGAACAAACAAAAACTGAGGCCTGAAACCAAGAGGCCAAGCAACTAAGAGCAGCAGATACATAACTGAAAAAACCTTTTGCTTGTCACAATAGGCCATAGCTATTAGGGGGTCTAGCTGTTAGTGAGAAAACGGGGGATCAAAATTGTGGAGCAGCTCGGGACAAAATTTTACTTACAAAAAATAGACTAGAGTACTTGTCCGGCCCGGATGGAAGTGAGGGAGGAGGGGAAAAGGGGGAGAGAGGGTGAAAAAGAAGAAAAAAAAAGGAGGGGAGAGGAAGATGGGGAAGGGGGGAAGAGGAGGGGAGGGGGTAGGAGGCCACAGGAGGGGGAGGAGGGGAAAGAGGAAGGGACGGGGGAGGAGATGGAGGGGTGGGGGGGAGAAAAGGGGGGAAATGGGGCAGGAGGGGAAGGAGGGGGGAGGGGGAGGGAAAGAAGGGCAGTAGGGGGGGGAGAAGGAGGGGGGAAGAGGGAGGGAGGGGGGAAAGGGGGAGGAGGGAGATGGGAGGGGGAAGGGAGGGAGGGAGGGGAGGGTAAGCGGACGGAAAAGGGGAAGTTCCGCCCGAAAACCCGGCGGGCCCCCTGAAACCAAATGGGGCAACAGAGAAGGCAACAATCAACACATGTTTAAGAGGGCCTAGGCATGATAAGGGAAATTTCCCCCAGGATATTAAAAGAAGAAAGGGGGGGCAAAAAAGGTAGTAACTTTTTTAACCAGTGAGAATTACCCGACAAAGATTACAACATAGAGGGGAAAAGGGACAGAAAACCGCATCAGGAGCAAGGGAAAGGGGGCCCGGGAAACAGAAAACAAAATTTAGATTCCAATGGGCATAACAACAAGTCAGCAGTGCGGTCTCTGTCTGGCAGGCTGACTATTAGGACTTCCCAAGCGCCATCTCATCCTCTGTGACTTTGGTGTAGGCATTTGGACTCTGGTGGGCTGGATATCTTTTGAAAAGGAAGTCAGGCCAGCAGGCTCAGTGGAGCTGACTGGGTTCCAGACAGGCAGTGATACAGTGGGAAGACTCAGGGATGTGAGGAAGGTCGGAAGGTCGTCCGGGGAGCGGAGGACCAGTAACCCATCTTGGTGTTTCACCTGGAGGGAAAACGGAAACCCCCATCTGTAGGGGATGTTTCTTGCTTGGAGAGCTGCTAGAAGCGGTTTAAGTGCTGCTCTCATCCGCAGGGTGCGGCGTGACAGGTCTGGAAATAGTCCCAGTTTCACTCCAACATGTTCCACATGTGGCATTAAGCGGGCTTTTCGCATAATCTCTTCCTTAGTGGAATAGTGATGTATCCGGCAAATTACTTCCCGTGGGCGGGTGATGTCCAGACTTTGTGGGCGCAGTGCTCTGTGGGCCCAATCAAATTCGATGAATGTTTCAACCGGTCGTCCTAGAATGATGTTGAAAATTTTTGTCAAAGTCGGAATCAAGTCGCCAGTCTTGACAGTTTCCGGAAGGCCCCTCAGCCGGACATTGTTGCGGCGATTCCGGTTTTCTAGATCGTCTAGGTGCAGGGATAGTTGTAGATGACGAGAATTGTGTTCAGACACTGCGGTTTGCAGGTCAGATAGAAGGTTGTTTGTGGATTCCTGAGCTTTTTCTAATTGTTGCACCCTAATCTGAAGATCTGCTATGTTCGACTGAACCGGTCGCAGGTCTTTAGCCATAGGTTGCATGTCCTGCTTTGACAGTAGGAGCAAAAGAAGGGCGCAAAGTTCAGGATGTGATTCCAAGGTGTGTAAGGCATCCTCAGAAGGAATGAGGTTAAGGGTCTGAATATTAAATGACCCAGGAGGCGATTGTGGTATAGAGTGCAGAGCACTGATTTTTTCAGAGGGACGAACGGGACTTCCCCACCAAGTGGAAGAGCCAGGACTGGCACATGGGCTGAGGTAGAAGCTTGAACTTCATGTGGTTCACGAGAAAAGCCCGACGGGGTCAGGGCGGCGGGAAGGCCCAGTGGATCCAGGGTGGCAGCCCTGCACTCCAAACCTGGCTTCCCCCTCAACTGGGGCCCGCTGCCACCCCAAGCCACGTCAGACTCTCCCAAAGAGTCCGGGGGCCAATGGGCCTACTGTGTCATCTGTCGAGTCAAAATTGGGACAGTGTCCTGACTATCAGCAGGTGAATGGGTGCCTCAGAAGTTTAAGAATGGTGAGTGTCCAAGAGGAAGTTCCGGGCCATATACTTCAGAACTAGAGCCTCCCTTTTTTGGTTGTTGAAAGGGCTCGTGGCCCGCGGATTGGGTCTCTGCGGGGGTGTGCAGTTGCCCAATCCTTCCTGGAATGGGTCTTGGAGAAATTGCCGATTGAGCCTCCTCACCGTTGTGTGGCTGCGGTGATGTATGCCAATTAGGCATTTGGGTGGCCTCTGAAAGGCCATTTTGCTGGTGCTGCAGGTCTTCAGGGGCCCAATTGGTTGGGCTGGTCAGAGAGGTATTAACCATGTCCTCTCTAGATGGTGTAGGCATCTGATTAATGGGGGCAAGGAGTCCTTTTTGAGAGCTCTGCAGGAGCTGATTCCCCCTTTCAGGTGGGAATGCCTGGCCCGGAGTTCCCACCTGATCTACTGGGCATATAGTCTCTCTCCACTGACCTGGACGTTGCTCCGAGACGTGGTCTGAGCCGCCCGCACTCTCAGAGATCCTCTGTGACGCCGGCTGTGCTTGGTCAGGCTGCTGCTTCTGAGGTGCAGGTGTTGTGGGAGATAAGTAGTCTCCTTGTGTCCCTTCTGCTGCCGGTCACGAGGTGAGCTGCGGAACCCGAGAGAGAGGCAGTTGTGGAGCCAGTACTGAGGTCTCTTGCTGCTAGGTACGGGGGTCTTGAGTGGCTCGGCGGGAGGTGCGGGCTGATGAGGGAGGGCAAGATGGCGTCGGCGCCTGCCGCGCACGGGAAAGAGACCCGTCTTCCTCCAGCCCCTGCAGCGGGGCAAAGAAATTAGATATGGAGAGTCCCGGATTCTCAGCGAGGATACCAGAAGTGATAGTTGCCTTCTTGGTCCATTTTTGACCCATTCTGAGCACCCAATTCGTGTGAAATAACAGGTCCCGAGAGGAGCTCACACAGGCTGCGGCTGCTCGCTTACATGGCAAGCCACGCCCCCACAAATACACGTCGTTTTAACACGCCACATAGCTGTTAATTTTTGGCTGCTCTTTTCTTTTGCGCAATTTATATCCACGGGTTAATTATGCATTTTTCTGTTGTTGTAGTCAGTAAAAGATACAGTGTTTTTCAACGCCAAAGAAGAAATTTTGACTGTAGCATAATTTATATCCGAAGGTTAATTAAGCATGTTTCTCCTGTTCTAGTCAGTAAAATACACAGTGTTTTTAAACGGCACATACAAGTAAATTTTTCCTGCCCATTTGTGGAGCAGAATTTATATCCAAAGGTTCCCAAGCTTGTTAGTGGGTTCATTTGGAGTCAGATACAGGGTGTGTATTTATCATATACAGATATCTTCATTAAACATTTTTTAACATACAGTATGTCAGACAGAGAGGTGGCAGGATCTTCACATGCGAGTGGCAGTGGCACAAACATTTCTGGAGCAGGCACAGGTCGCAGCACAGTAAGGGGACGTCGGAGCAGGGGTCACTTGGTGAGGCCAGAACTTCTGGTGTCATCTAGTGGCCGTGTGTTGTTCAGCAACCCAAGGGTTCCTGATTGGTTGACTAGGTCATCCTCTTCCTCCCAGATGACATCTGACAACCCCAGCCAAGAGTCGGTGGGAACGTCAGACACAATCCTTAGTTGGCATGGTCCGGGAGTGGGTCAGTGGCCTTCACCTGTCCTCAACCCGCCTCTGTCCCATCTGGTTCCTTCAGCCAGAAATCTACTATGTGGTCTGGGTCCAGCAAGTGGGTAGTGTGGCCGTGAGTCAGCAGGGTAGCAGCAGTGCGAGGTCGGGAGCCAAACGGCCACGGGGTAGAAAACTCGCTTCGCAGGTCCAAGAAAGTAGCGGCACAGGGGCTCAGCGAGGCAGCGGCGGTAGTAGTCACTCAGTGCAGTACATTGGCAGTAAAATCACCTACTCGGCGGTGTGGCAGTTCTTTGCTAAGACACCAGAGGAGTCGAATATGGGTATATGTAGAATATTGGCAGAAAGTGAAGCGTGGCCAGGGAGCTAACGTTGGCACCATGGCCCTGCGTCAACACATGCAGCGTCACCATCCGGTGGCCTGGGAGAAATGTGGCTCAGATGTGGTGGTCCATCCTGCCGCCACAGCAACAGCATCAGTGCCCAGTGGCACGCATGCCATTGCAGCCAGTCAAGGTTTCACCACCTCTGCAGAAGGGAGCTGTTTCTTTTTGCCATCATCTCCCGGTCCAGATGCTCCTGCTCCTCGCTACTCATGGCGCCAACAGTTGTTCAACGAGGCGATTGCAAAGAGACAACAGTATGTGTCCAACCATCCTAAGGTGCAGAACCTGACCATGCCCCTGTCCAAGTTGTTGGTACTGCAATCCCTCCCATTACAAATTGTGGACTCTCCACAGTTCAGAGAACTAATTGCTAGTGCCGAGCCAAGGTGGAGAGTTCCAAGAAATAGTTAATTTTCCAAAAAGGCAGTACCAGCCCTTCACAAATATGTAGAACAGAAGGTGGGCAAGTCCTTAAGCTTATCGGTTTGTTCCAAGGTGCACGGCAGCGCGGACGTGTGGAGCTGAAACTACTGTCAGGGCCAGTACATGTCCTTTACGGTCCACTGGGTGAATGTGCTTCCTGTCCAGCCACACCAACAACTTGGACAGGAGACGGCGCTTTCTCCTCCACGTAGTCAAACTGCTGCTCCTGCGCCAATGTCCGCCTCCTCCTTCTCCATCACCACCATCACCATCTCAGCCTTCTCTAGTGCTGCCCCACGAACGAAGTCACTCAGGGGAGGAACTGCTCCGTGTCATGCTGCAAGAAATCGATGTGTGGCTTTCTCCGCGCCAACTGCAAATCGGAACCATGGTGGCGGACAATGGAAGAAACATGGTGTCCGCGCTGCACCGAGGAGGGATGGTCCATGCGCTCTGCATGAAGTCTTCCACCGATCTTCAGGAGATTCTGAAAATGGCCAGGAAACTGTGCATGCACTTCATCCATTCCTACAAAGCCAGTCAAACCCAGTCAAACCCTCCTTGAGTTGCAGCGGCAGAACGACCTCCCCCAACACACGCTGATATGCAATGTTTCCACCCGTTGGAATTCCAGCCTGCACATGTTGGACCGACTGTATGAACAGAGAAAGGCCATTAATGATTTTTGATGATCCAGGCGGACACCAATTTGTTCAAATGCAGCGTATGGAATTGAAGGAGACCCTAACTACAGGGAAGTTTTAGGTGTTATTTTGATTCGTGCCAATAAGTGATGGAAATTTAGTACAAAACTGGAATACTGAAGCACAAGCAAATGCTGCAAAACTGGTTTTGGATGAGCTTCTTCAGTATGAAGAATGTGAATCGTATGTCCAAATTACAGACAGGAAAAATCGCCTCCGCCTCCTGCTTGAGCCTCGTCTGTCATATGCGTGTACCGTACTTCTTGCCTCCGTCCCTTGACCACAATCCTTGACGGCTGTCCTGACCTTACGCTTGTTCCCGACTCCGAGTTTGCCTTAAGATTTTGTACCTCGCTTCACCTCGGCTGCCACCGCAAGTAAGTCATGTCATGGGTAACGACCTGGTAGCCTCCCGCCGCAGCAAGTCCATCTCGCTTTGCTCTGGTGAAAACCGGGACCTACTTAGATTCCGCTCCCTGGCATGGCTATTGCCAACGTCCCATTACTATGCTGCGATCTGTGGCGGCTCCAGTAACCTACTACTATGTTCTTTGATGCTATCGTAGGATCTTAGCCCTCAGTTGGTTTTTTTCCAGCTGCCGCTGACGTTACCTTGCCAGGCTGCGTTCCCGCTTCATTTTTTTGGTCATTTTTGCCCCCATACATGCCCAGGGAATTTTAGAGTGAAGCGATTCTAAGAGCGGCAGCAGTCATGTGCGCGTCAAACTAAAACACAGGATTGTATGAAGACCAGACCAAACTCCCTCTGCATATTTAAGCATGGCACAATGTTCTACAGCACCCTACAGGCTCTGTGCAGCCAGGAAATAGCTGTTTTTTAATGCGATTCATCCCGAAGTAATTTGGGATGAAAAGGATTTTGTCGGAGAATCGAATTTTTGAGAAATTTGCCCATCTCTAGTATTTGATCAATAACAAAATTTCCCATCTTTACTTTGTTTTTTACCCTTTGCGGGAAAATAACAGGGGTTTCCAAACATTTTCTGAAAGTCTTCCAAGGGGGCCCCAAAAATTTTGAGGGTATGTTGGCCCCTTTTCCTCCATGAAGATCCCCTCTAGAGCAGTGATTTTTGGGGCTGTCGTTTGGGGAAAACATGGATTTCAACTACCCCCAAAAGGTTTTTCTAGGGGGTTGAGATCTGCAGTTTGGTTTAGGCCACTGCAGGCCCTTTAAAATGTTTCTTAAAAAGGGCCCTTCTTCTTTTGCTCTGGTGGGGTGTTTGGGGAATTATTGTCATTGAAAGACGCAGTTTTTTCCCTCTTCAATGCCCTTTTGATGAAAGGAGGTCTGCACTAAAAAATCTTACGATACTTTGGTCTCATTCATTATTTCTTTGTACCCACATCAGTGTTCCTGGCCCCCTTTTGCAAAAAAACAGCTCCAAAGCTTTGATGTTGCCCCCCCCATGCTTCACAGTAGGTATGGGTTTTTTGGGAAGCAATTCAGCTTTCTCTTCCCCCAAAACACAGGGAGTTTTTTTTTCCCCCAAAAACTGTTCTACTTTGGTTTAAATTGCCCCATAGGGACATTCCCCCAATTTACTCTTTGGATCTTCCAAATGCTCTTAGCAAATTTTCGGGGGGGGGCCCCGGACAGTATGGTTTAAAGTAGTGGAAACACGTCTGGCATGAAAATCGGGAGTCCCTGGTGGTGAAATTTTGGGGTTTTACTGAGGGTTTCCCTTTGTTAGGTTGGCCCCAGCTCTTGCAGGTCATTCCACTGGTCCCCCCATGTGGTTCTGGGATTTTTCCCTCACCTTTCTTGTGATCTTTTTCCCGGGCTACTGAGAGGGGGGAAAACTAAAAATACTATAGAAAAAAATCCTCCTTTGTCAGTTGGCCATGCCTATTTTGCAGCTTGGCCCCTTTCCTTAAAAGGGTTTGGGCCCGGGGGGTTCTTCAGCGCTCCCCCCCCAAATACTGCCGCGGTGCGGGGGAAAGGGGGGGGGGGTGGGGAGCAGTAAAAGCCCCATCAGTGCAACCTAAGTTTTGGAGCCCAATGATGAGCAGCTTCCTTCTCCCCCCCTAGTGAGGAGGGGCACTCCCCAAGCAGCAGCAGGGTCTGGAGCAGATGCTGCCATGCCCTTCCACTTTTTTAAATTGTGCCACTGTCTGACCCTCATGCTTTGCTTTTGCTCCTGCCGGGACCCCCAAACACTTGTCATTGGCCCTCTGGGGCCTATTACTGTTTTTCCCCACCCCCAGAAGGGCTTTTGCCCCACTTCTGCCCTCATGCTGCTGTGTTTTTTCCTCCCTTTTGACCTCCACACTTTTGTCATTGTGCAACTTTTGTGGCCTACTCTGTTTTTGCCTATCGAGGCAAAATTACAAATTTTGCAATGATATTCATGCGCCCATGGGAAATTGCACTCGATGGCCATTACAGATACTCCCCAATGATATGCAAATTGTGCAGCGATTTGCGCAAAAGGGCCTTTTTGGGGCTCATTAGGGGTTTAAATATGAAAGGGCATACCTGATGCCAGATGTTTGAGAGGACCCTATTTGGGGCACATTTTTACATGTTTTAAATTTACCCCTAAAAATATTAAAATTGGGTTTTTTCGAGTGCAATTTTAGAACGAAAAACAGAAAAAATGTTCGGTTCGGTTTGAGTTCTAAAAAATCGTGAAGTTAGTCTGGGAACTTAACTTTTTCTGAACGGTTCGATCAAAAACTAATTCCCGAACTAAAAATTTTATCTTTCCCAAAGTAATTTATAACAATTAACCCGTGGTTAGGGGCTTAAAACTAACCCAAATACCACAAGCACAACAAAAAAATTCTTTAAATAGAGTTTAAAACCCTTACGCACTTGTGTCATCAATTGGCTCATTAATTTCATCTTCTGAATACTAATTATCTTATTTGAATGTGTAAAATTGTCACTTTTTTTACGCGTTTGCTATCTTCTGTTTGTTTTACAATTCCTTAAAGAGGACCTATCACCCGTGAGGAACCATTTTTAAAAACAGCTAACGGGGGGCGGCCATCCCTTTTGGATGGCAGTTAAACCCGGCTGTCATAAAGGCCCCCCCCTAATTCCCAAACCTGTTTGCGCCAGGGGTTCCAAGTTTTGTATGCACTGCGTTAGTTTTAATTCCCCAGCTCCCTGATGCAAATCAAAATCAGATTTGGATTTAAAGAAGCCACTTATTTTTTCCACATTGAAAAAATTTTAAATATTTGGGAAAAAATTAAAGTGTTATTCTTATTATTTTTGTGTGTCTGTATAAATATCAGTACCCACCTTTTGTGTGTATATTTATCTACGTCTCTCGGGAGAAGTGATAAAAGTATGCTGAGATTTAAGTTTAAAATTTAAATAAAGGCTATAAAATAGTGTTGAGCGATTGCGTTTTGGGTATTTGAGATCGATCGATAGTGATTGTCGGCCCCTATGTAAGGGTTTTTTGATAGTGAAACATCGAAAAAAAGCGCGATGACCATTTAAAATTTTATGGGGGGCAAAAAACCCTTCATTTTACAACCCCAAAAATTGGGTAGAAAAAGCTTGGGAAAAAACATCCAAACAGTCAAATGGATAAAAAGCTCTTTTTAGGGAAAACCCCCACTTAGGTTTTAAAAAATCCAGAAAAAAAAGTAACCCGGCCATTTTTTTTATCCCTTTCTTGTACCCCAAACCTGACCCTTTAAAACCCGCATCACCCCCAATTAAAAAGTGCCGGAAAGGGAGTTATGATTTGAACCATTTAGGGTTTCTTTAACTGGAAAATTGAATATCCCTTTTCCCGGAAAACGCAGCATGAAACCCCAAAACCCGCAGACCCCCACATTTTTTTAAAAAGTGCCGGGAAAAAGGAGTCTTTTTAACCACCCCTTTTAGTTTTAACGGACAATTTACTATACCTGTCCTGGGCCAAAAGCCCTGGCCCCCCAAATTTCATGACCCCCCATTTAAAAAAATGCCGGGGAAAAAGGGAAAGGGCTTTAACCCCATTTTAGTTTCACTTTGGACATTGACTATCCTGTCATGGGCACACAGCATGAGCCCCAATCCTGCTTGACCCCCACATTTAAAAAGTGCCGAAAAAAAGGACGTCTTTCAACCACCATTTTTAGTTTCACAATGACATTGACTTTACTGTCCTGGGCCACAGCATGACCAGGGCCGAGAGTAGCTTAGTACTGTGGGAGCGGTGAAAGCCCAAAGCTGGTCGACGTTCATCTAATAACAGAGGTTAAAATGCCTGATGACGACAGCAACTGATAACTGTCGTGCTTGATGCAGAGTGCGGAAAAGCCGGCAAAGTGTGGAGAATCCAGCTTCCTCTGTACACAGTCAATTACTGGGTAGCGCTTGCCCCTCAGTATGTGGTGTGGACCATTGAGTTCACTTGGAAATACTGGTGGTTAACGCTCCTGTTAACCCAGGTGCCCTTTTTCTTTTTGGCATTTTTTTCTCTTTTACTTCAAACGTGCTGGGAGGACATGGTCTACTGTACTTTGTTCTCTGTCCGGTTGATCCATTACTCCATCGTCCTTCTGAATAACCTACATATGGGGTTAAGTTTTCTGTACCTCCCTTGTATCCAATCAGAGGAAATTTTTTTAACAGCTATTTTGTAAATGCAAGTTTTTTAGTACTTTTATTCTCGAAAACACATTTTTTTAAATTGGATGGATTCCCACCATGTCTTTGTTTCTCTTTTTTTCATGTATATTAATGGGTTGCTCAATACAGGATTGATTGCTATGTTAAAGATCTTGCAAAAACAAGTCATTTTTCGCAATATGTGTCATTAACAGTTGTTCCTACTATTCCTGTGTTCTGACAGCACCATCACACTTGAGCCACTCTTGACAATTGTGAAGAACAAATGTCTGTTAGAAACAACATTTTTGAATAGGACCTGTTGTATGCTGCATGTCACAGCACATAATGCAACCAAAAAATTCCAATAGCATGACCCTTGAGCCACTTTGGCATTTGTGAAGAAATAAATGTCTTTAGAAGACAAACATTTTTTTAGAATAGGACTGTAGTATAGATTGCATGTCACTGCAATATCCCCTCAAAATTCCAAGCATGCCCTTGACCACTTGGGTCAATTGTGAAGAACAAATGTCTGGTATAGTAAAACAACATTTTTTTATAATTAGGAACTGTAGTTTTGATGCATTTCAAAGCAGCATGACTCAAAAAAAATTATAAACTGACTTCTCAGCACACTAGTTTAAAAAATGTGAGGGAGAAATGCACTTAGAAGCCACATTGTCTGTTACAAAGGGACCATGATTATTGCTGTATCTCACGGCTAATGAACCCAAAAAATTATAAATATGTCTTCGCAGCCATTTATTAAAAATTAGTGAGGGAGAAATGAACTTAGGAAGCCACATTTCTGTTCCAAAAGGACCATAATTATAGCTGTATCTCCACAGCAACATGCACCCCAAAAAAATTATAAATATGAATCTCAGCCACTATTAAAATTGTGAGCAGCAAAATGCCACTTAAGAAGTCACATTTCTGTTCCAAAGGACTGACTATTGCTGTATCTCAAAGAAACATGACCTCAAAATCCATTGACAATGCGAAAAAAAACTTCTTAGATATAGTGAGGTATATGGGATACGGTGTTGTCATGAAACCTTGCTGTTATTTTCCAGTATCTCACAGCAAAAGACCAGCAAAATGAACTGTTGGGAAAGAGAATAAAAATTGCAGTAAGAAATGATCATTTTAAAAATAAGTTTTATAGAGGGACCATTTCTGTTTGAAAAGGAATGCTGTAGTAGACTGGCATCTAATCAGGTGGTCTCGGGCACAATTGGGGCCCAACAACATCATAAGAGATCCATGCGAATTTCCATCTTGATGAAAGTCCAATCGATTCCCATTAGCTGTGGAAAGCCGGATGCGTTTGTCTGTAATGACTACCTTCCAGCAGTGCTGAAGGTCGCTAGATATGACGCTGGGCTGCTGGGCAGGGACAAAACACTCTATGGCGTGACGAGCCAGCTCGGGCCATTCGTCTCCATTTGGTACCCAGAAGTCTATTGGGTCGGAACCACATGCAAAAACTTCGGTGTTGTGACGCAGATAGTCGTCGCACCATGATCTTAAGCTGATCTCTGGTGTGTTGGATGTGTGCCCTACATGATGCGTCGGTGAGGTGGTAAAGACAAAGATTGCCAAGAGGTCACCATTAGGTTTCTGCACCTTGCCTGCTGCTGCCGTACGCCTACTTGGCATCTACTGCTGTCACGTCGCTGATGTTGTTCCACCGTGACATTTGGGAACTGTGAAGCAGACGCAACAGATGTTCTCCAGTTGATCAATCAGCTAAGGTCTCCATTTCCTGAATTTTACTCTCTATTTGGGGTGGTGTGGAAGGGAAAGTGCTGATTTTTGTTTTGTACCGGGGATCCACGGAGGGTGGCCACCAGTAAAACTGTTGTTCATTTTGATGGCCTTAATGCGAGGATCATTGTTGGAGGAAATGGAGCATCCAAGCACTCATGTGAGAGATGGAGCCTTGATTTCCCAAGCCTCTGGGTCGAGGGGCACTAGCAAACTGATCTTCCTCATCTTCCTCCTCCGCCTCAAATTCGCGCCAACCTCTTTCCAAGGCAGGGACGTCGGTAACATCGGTGTCTAGGAATACCTCCTCCTCCTCCTCCTCCGCTGCCTCCGGCACAGCTTCAACACAGCCCTGACTTGCCTGAGATGATGCACCCTGAGAGCTGATGCGCCACCTTGCACTAGCTCTGGACCCCGAACCACTGCCTAATGAAGACCGATGAAATTGTGAAACTGTCGGGCCTTGTGGATTTGACGGAGAGAAAGGCTCCGTGTCCGCATCTGTGTCCGTCTCCTCCTCCGTCGCTGGCGGGACCTGTTGTTTCAGAGTGTCCAACGATCGTTCCAGAACTAAGATCACCACAATGCTCATGCTGACAAGGGCATTGTCCGCACTGACCATTTTGGTGGCTTCTTCAAAACTGGCAAGGATGGTGCAGAGCTCTTTCACCTGCCTCCACTCTCGGTGGTTCAACACCCCGAGGTCCGTACCGCTGCTTGTCAGGCCATGTGTCACTTCGTACTGCGTAATGGCATTGCGCTGCTGCCACAATCGCTGGAGCATGTGGAGGGTGGAATTCCAGCGTGTTGCCACGTCAACAATGAGACGGTTGACGGGGAGGCCGAGCTGACGCTGCAACGCAGCCAGGCGGGACGAAGCAGGGGGCGAACGGCGGAAGTGCGAACTCAGACCTCGAGCCTTCTTCAGCAGGCAGTCCAGACCCGGGTAGCTCTTTAGAAATTTCTGGACGACAAGGTTCATGACATGTGCCAGGCAAGGGATGTGCTCCAGCCTACCGATCTTAAGGGCGGCCAGCAGATTTCGCCCGTTATCGCACACCACCTTGCCTGGCACAAGGTTCTTGTCACCCAGCCAGCGCTCGGTCTCGTTGCTTAGAGCCGTCCACAGCTCCTGACCTGTGTGTGGACGGTCTCCAAGGCTGATTAATTTCAACACGGCCTGGTGTCTCTGGGCACGTGATGCCACCAGAGGACCTTGGGGGAAAGAGCCCTGCACCATCCCTGCGGTTTTGAAGAGCGTGCGCCTGAGAGCCACCGTCACCCCCAGAGACATCCACCCAGCTCACCCAGTGAGCTGTCACAGAGATATAGCGGCCTTGGCCGTGCTTACTAGTCCATGTGTCGGTGGTGAGATGGACTTTTCCGGACACAGATGCAGACAACGCGCTTGAAATTTTAGATGACACGTGGCTGGCCAGGGCAGGGACGGCTTTTCTGGCAAAGAAATGCCTGCTCGGCATCTGGTATTGGGGGCAGCGAGGGCCATGACGTGGCGGAACCCATCTGTGTCCACCAGACGGAAAGGCAACATTTCCAAGGCCGACATTCAGGCTGTTGGCTTTGGGATGGTTTGGGGTAACGTGGTTCGTCTGCTCCCAAACCTGGAAGACAGCAGGCTGGCTGCTAGACTGGCCGCTGGACGGCGGGCAGGTCTCAAACTGGCGGAAGGAGAAGGGGTAGGATGGGTCTCTGGTGGTGCTGGTGGTACTCGGGCGACGGTGGAGGCTGAAGCGGAGGCTGATCCCTGATCATGACTCTGAGAGACATGGGCAGCTGAGGAACGCTTGGTGGTGGCGGAGGAGGAGGAGGCGGAGACAGAGGGTGTGACAGTGGTTGGAGGCCCGGCGTCGGTCTGGCCTTTTTTGGCCAAGTGTTCCCTCCATTTCAACTCATGCATTCGCTGCATGTGACTGAAATGCTTGGGTGGTGGTTAACCATTAAGGTTCTTGCCTCTACTTATGCGTTTACGCAATGGGAAAGGAGGCATTTGACATAGCGGGGTTGAATCACGAGGCTTGCTCAAAGAAGGCCCAAGGCTTGGAGAGCGTCCTGGACACCTTTTTTGACGGCGATAAGAAAAGGAGGGGGTTGCGATGACCGTTGGCTGGCGGATTCATATCAGCGGACTTTCTGCGACCGCCCCCCTCTCCCTTTTTGTGGCGGGGATCCGTATTGGACTCTAACCCCATGTCTTCCTCCTCGTCCACTGGATAAGCGCTAGCAAGCAAAATTCTGCGGAAAAGACCAGGATGGATCTCAGCTATGTCGTCATCATCTTCTTCATTCATACATGGTGACTGGTCGTCCTGACTTTCATGCATCCATGAAGCGCGGGCTAAAAGCAAGGGGCACTGCAAGGCGTGCCGAACCGCCGGGAGATTTTTTGCCGATTGACGGCTTCCTTCACTCCTCTGGTGCATCAGTAACGGGCGTCAGAGCAGGACCTAAATCATTCTCTGGAATCTTTTAAACATGCCTTCTGACCCCAAACGCATTTTGTCATCAAAGAGGTCTTCAGACAATGGATTATCACAGTGGTGGGTACACGCGTTGACATTTGGGCTGCTTCATGTTGGACGGCTGATGATGTTGCTTGTGACGGACATTTGTGGCGTGACTGCGAGGGGGAGACGAGGAGGTTATGACTGCTAGATGCAGGTTGCAATTATCACTGAAGGACTGATTGGCGACGATGTTCGTTACTTAGATTCACAGGGCCCTTTGACCCAGCGATGACAGGCCTGGACGGTCCTGCAACTGACGATCCGCTGGCATGCGTCGTTGTCGCCAGAATTGGAAAGGGGCACCTTCTTTCGTACCTTCTACCTCCATGTGCTTACCCCCTCTTTGCTCGCTTACCACCTGCATTTCGCTCCTTGTCCAGAAATTTAAATCAAAATTTGAGGAAGGGTTATGGTATTTAGTTTTGGAATGTCTCATTATTAAAAGACGGGCAAATCACAGCTATTTATTCTCAAATACCTCTTAATCAAAACAAATAGTGCTGGATTCAAATTTTAACTGCTAGGTGTCTATCAACAATTCTGGACTGGGCAAAAATTTCCCAAAAAATACACGGTATCTGTTATGTTGTGGTATTAATAAATGTTTTTTTTGCCACCTTTCAATTCACCTGTGGTGAATATAGAATTGCTGTTTTAAGATTTACGTAGATGCTGCGTCAATGAACAGTAAGGGTGCGCAAAAGTCAAAAAAAACACGTTATATGTTTATGTTTTAGTATTATACACGGTATTTTTTTGCACCCTTTCATTCAACTGTGGTGTGAATATTGAATTGCTTGTTTTAAGTTTTACGTAGATGCTGGCGTCAGATGAAACAGTAATGGGTTGGCGCAAAAGTCAAAAAAACTAGTAAATGTTATGTTCTGATATTATAAATTGTATTTTTTTGCACCTATCAATTCACCTGTGGTGAATATAGAATTGCTGTTTTAACAAAAAAGGGGAATTTTTTTACGTAGATGCTGCGGTCAATGAACAGTACTGGGTGCACAAAGTCAAAAAAAACACGTAAATGTTATGTTTTGATATAATAAACTGTAATTTTGTGACCTTTCAATTCACCTGTGTTGAATATTGAATTGCTGTTTTAAGATTTACGTAGATGCTGCGTCAATGAACAGTACTGGGTGCGCAAACAACAAAAAGTTCAAAAAATACAAGTAACTGTTATGTTTTCGTATAATACACGGTATTTTTTGCACCTTTCTATTTCACCTTGTGAATATAGAATGCTGTTTTAAGATTTCGTAGATGCCTGCGTTCAATGAACATACTGGGTGCGGCAAAATCAAAAAACACGTAAATGTTATGTTTTTGATATAATAAACTGTATTATTGCCACCTTTCAATTCACCTGGGTGGGTGAATATAGAATTGTGTTTTTTAGATTTATGTTAGAAGATGCTGCGTCAATGTACAGTAATGGGTGCACATAAGTCAAAAAACACGTATTCTGTTATGTTTTTGCATATTAATAAACTGTCTTTTTTTGCTCCTTTCAATTCATCCTGTGGTGAATAATAGAATTGCTGTTTTAAGATTTTACGTAGATGATGCTGCGTCAAGAAACCAGTACTGGGTGCGCAAAAAGTCATAAAACACCGTAAACTGTTATGTTTTCGTTATAATACAACGGTATTTTTGGCACCTTTCTATTCAAATGTGAATTTAGAATGCTGTTTTAGATTACGTAGATGCTGTGCGTCATATGATCAGTACTGGGTGCGCCAAACAAAAGTCAAAAAAAACAGTTAACTGTTATGTTTTGTATAATAAACTGTATTTTTGCACCTTTCAATTCACCTGTGGTGTGTATATAGAATTGTTGTTTTAGATTTTACGTAGATGCTGCGTAAATGAAACAGTACTGGGTGCAACAAAAGTCAAATAACACGTAATGTTATGTTTTGATTTATAAACTGTTTTTTTTGCACCCTTTCAATTCACTGGGTGGAATATAGAATTGCTGTTTTAAGATTTAAGGTAGATCGCTGCCGTCAATGAAACAGTAATTGGGTGCGGGCAAAAGTCAAAAAAAAACACGTAAACTTGTTATGTTTTCGTATAACTAACGGTATTTTTTTGCACCTTTCAATTTCACATTGTTGGAATATTAGAATTGCTTGTTTTTAAAGATTTAGTAGTTGCCATCTGGTCATGAACAGTACTTGGATGCGCAAAAGTCAAAAAAACAACACGTAACTGTTATAGTTTTGATATAATAAACTGTCATTTTTTGCACCTTTCAATTCACTGTGGTGAATATTGAATTGCTGTTTTAAGATTAGTAGATGCTGCAGTCAATGAAAACAGTACGTGGGTGCGCAAAAAAGTACAAAAAAAACTCGTAATGTTAGGTTTTTGTTATATAAACTGTATTTTTTGCACCTTTCAATTCACCTGTGGTGAGTGTAGGGTTGCTGTGTTATGATGTTCGGAGAGATGCTGCGTTCAATGAACAGTACTGGGTGCGCAAAAGTCCAAAAAAAACAGTAACTGTTTATGTTTTTGATATATATAAACTGTATTTTTTGCACCTTTTCTCATTTCACCTGTGGTGAATTATAGATTTGCTGGTGTGAAGATTTTACGTAGATGCCTCTGCGTTCATATGAACAATTGACTGGGTGCGCAAAAGTCAAAAACATGTATCTGTTATGTTTTCGATAATAATACTCGGATTTTTTGCACCTTTCAATTTCAACCTGTGGTGATTATAGAAAATTGCTTGTTTAAGTATCTACGTAGATGCTGCGTTCAATGAAACAGTTACTGGGTGCGCAAAAAGTCAAAAAAAACAGTAACTGTGATGTTTTTCGTACGATACTCAGGTTATTTTTGGCCAACAAACAACCTGTGCTTGAGTGCGTGACTACAAGATTGCTGGATGGTAATTTAAGTGAAAGGTTGAATATAAACAGTCACAGGTGTATTGGTAAAATTGAAACACCTATCTGAAATTGTTTACTCGATATTAAAAGTGGTTGTTCTTTGCAGCTAACGCTAAGTAGACCTGCAGTTACTAGAAATGATGTTTATCCAATATAAGTTCGCTCAGACTTGACCATTTTACAGGATAATACCTTACAAATAGGCAAACTGTTAATCACAAAAAGATATTCCCTACTACAATATCTACAATAAGGTCTTGGTGAACTTTATCTCCAAATGTATTCTTTATATGATAGTGATTGTCTGTCGTTCGCCGGCCGGAGGGCTCCCCCCACCCCCGCTCCCTCCGCCTGTGACTTTACCACAGGTAGGAGCTGGGGCCTTTTTTTTAAAAAAATGTTTTTTTCAATTCTAGCTAACTTACCATAAATTGTTTTTAAAATCTCCTAAACTAACTAAATTGGATGGATCCACAGCTAATAGCAGAGGTTTCTCTGTGCAGGAAATTGACTAATGTTCGCTGCGCTGTGTGGCCAAAGGCAGCAGCGCACGTCCTTTCCCTATGGACGCTGAGAGACACTGAGGCTGAAACATGGGAAAACGCTTGGTCTATGTAAAAGAAGGTCATGTGTATTTTTCAGCCAAATCGCATCCATACACATCCACAGTCATGACGTTAGCACACACATCTCACCCGCTCTATTCTATTATATGATTGCTGGCCGCATAATTACAGGAAGCGCCGAATAAAGGCGCGATCTTAATAGTTGATGCTCAGATTTTTAATCTTAATTATCGGAATGATCTGGTAATTTCGATCACCATTAAAAACCTTGCCGATTTCAACTTTGTCGATAAAAATCGCTCAACACTACTGCTGAGACTTAGCAACTGGCAAGCAGGATGCTAGCAGGACATACACATACATACCTTTCCTCCATTAAAGGGGTTGTCTCGCTACAATGATTGGGTTTTAATTAATAAAGATCTTTTAAAAACGCACGCTTCTGCACATATATGTTCATTACCAAATGTCTACTGATTTGAGTTTCCCTGTTAGTAGTAGAGCAAAGCTCCTGTAAATCCCTCTAGCAGCTGACCCTGTTGATCTTTATCTCACTGGCTGTCAGTGCTAATGACTCTTCAGCCTCTTAATACAAGAGATAGGTGCATCAGAGCCCCTCCCGCCCAGTATGCTTCTCGTAGGGGATATGGGGGGGAGGGCTTCTGGCTTCTCTGTCTGTGTAGTGGATTATCCATGTGTGTGTGCCTGCTCTCTCCTGCTCTCTACACGAGATTGAGGGAGCAGAGATGAGGCTGATCTGTAGTCAGTTAGATGTGACAGCAGTGAAGTGTGTTTACTAAATCATGATGTATCTGTGGAGCTTTGACTATACTAAATAGAACAGATCAGGGGGGCATGTGAACGGTTCATGCTCTGCTGTATTAGTGACATATTGTGAGTATAGTAACACACTTCACTGCTGCCCTGTGTCTGTTCTGACAGGATTTGTTTGTTGTTGCTTGAGATGTGGAGATTGGTATGCTAAGCAGGGGGTATAGGAACACTTACATCCCCCCTGCTCTGCTATTAGCATACACAGTTTCACAGACCTCTCCACACTCATAGACACCCTCTCCTGTCTCCTGATTCTGTGGAGCTGACAGTGCAGCTGATCAAGCAGTGAGCAGCCTGCAGCAGACCTAGGCAGGCACACACAGGGTTAACTCTGGCAGCAAACCCCCTTGCCCTCCCCCTGCTGTATAGAAGGAGAGCTGTCTGTGTGCTGAGGGGAGGGGGGAAGAGGGAGGAGAAGAGGCAGACAAGAAGCATGCCCCTGAATTCAAAAATCCTTTGCTGCCAGACACATTGAAGTAGGCTGAAAGCTTGTAATGAGACAACTCCTTTAAGCTCGTCTCTGTTACATTGTGCTCCTTTTCCTTTGTGGTGCCAAAAATTAACAATTTGTCCAACAGGAGACCAGGAACATTTTTGCTGGGTCCACAAGTTTTTGAAGCTAGCTAACATGTATATCAACCAAACAGCAAAATCTTCATGGGATAAATGTGGAATTGTAAAGATTTCACCTCTCTCTCTATATATAAAGGGTTGTAAGCAGCCATGCAGGTTCACAATGTTGCTGCAACAAAAAAAGTATGCTAAGGATTTTACAATCTGCAGCATGCTTTCCATTACATATGGTGGGCATTTTCAGAATCCTCAAACAATAAACGAAATAAGCAGCACAGGAACTTCTTAAATATGAGTGCAGGTCAGAAGACCCAGTCCACGGGTCAAACAAAGCCTCCAAAATAGATCCAGACAGCACTTCAACTTTAAAGCGGTTTATTTCCACCCAAACAGTGCAACGTTTCTGCTCATACTGAGTCTTTCTCAAGCCTTGAGAAAGGCTCAGTATGAGCTGAAACGTTGCACTGTTTGGGTGGAAATAAACCGCTTTAAAGTTGAAGTGCTGTCTGGATCTATTTTGGAGATTTTCAGAATCCTGTCCACACGTATTGGACTGCACCACAAATCCACCATGTCTGAATTCAGCTAATTCTCACCACCAGCGTCCTGCTGGTTCAATAAGGAAGAGATGAAAAGAAATGGAACCCCTGTGTTCCCTGTGTGATTTCTACAAATTAAGTACATGCAGAGAATCCCGGAGATTGACAGTGGGGCCCATTTATCTCAATTTCCTTCTAGGTTTCCTTAAAACAAGGGAACAAAAAGATATCCCGAACACGCCAATTATTGCCTGACTGAAGTTGGAGTTCTGTACATATCAATTCTAATTTCCAGTTCAAATAGAGTTAAATATCCATCCAGAAATGATCCTCAAGTGTCCACAGCACCGAGCCATTCTCATATGTGGTTATTAGCACAATGTTGCCATAGTGATTTTAGAGATCTAGTCTACATCACTGCACTGGGAAAAATTTAATCGCCAGAATTTAAAATGCAATTTTGTTTTATTTCTCACTGGCGGCATCATTTCATTGTCAGAATTTCCAGCAATGAACAATCCATCAAGCTGTCATTCTTCACACACCCAGTACAATGATGTAGTGCTCAGAGACTCCATTCTTCATAAGACGAGACAGGTCAGACAACTTCTAGGAGGTCAAATCACAGAACTTCCAAAGAACATGGCTACATTGATGGCATAAATCCAAATGACATTAGAAAGACTTTTTATAGGCTCTTTTCTGGACAGAAGATCATTAAAATTATAAACATAGTGACATAAATCATCTAAGATTAATATTCTCCAGTAAAAAAAAAATCAAATCAATCAACGTAGTCATCATGTTAAGTCATCTAGTAATTCAGAGGACTACAGAAATTACTTTTCTAAATCACTGTAATCCATAAGTTTCTACCCAATGTGCTCTGGGGTTGTCCAGCAGTCACACAAAGTGGGGAAAATATCCAGCACAATTCTGCTGACTACCTGGAGGAGTTATATGTATATGCCTGTATATTATATTATTTCAACTGGAACTGTGCAGTATATACTGTATACAATAAGCTCCCCTTTGTAGCAGCTAGGGGCATCCCGAATTATAAACATTAACAATTTATGACCAAGTCGCCCTAAAACTAATCCAGGAAGTTCAATATCCAGTGTGTGCACCAGCCATAAGGTAAAGTCCTAACTATGTTTGGGCACAAAGAGACTGAATTTATAGCAGTTGTAGATTGTAAGCCTTTGAGGGCAGGTTCGTCTCTCCCTCTGTACCAGTTGTTAGTCATTTATCGTTGCCATTGTACTTGTTTAACCTATGTTATGTATGTAATCCCCCTCAAATGTACAGCGCCCTGGAACTAATGGTACTTTAAAATAAATAATAGTAATAATCATAGTAGTAGTTGTGATGTCTCTCTTTGCACTAAGCCCTACATTATAAGAGCAAAGGTGAGCCAACTGCACAAACATCTATCTTCTTTGTCAATCTGCATTGATTATTAAAGTGTCCATTGTGGAGCATACAGCAGCATGAGAAAGTAGTTAATGGGAACCAGTCACACTGAACATTCTATCAGATCTGTTGGTTGCAAGTTATAGAGCAAGAAGAGCTGAGTAGATCGATATATAGTTGTGCTGGGAAAGATTCATTACAAGTTATATTTTATTTATTTCAATCCCTGTTTGTTCCGAATGAAAGAGTCCAGTAGGTGGTGTTATCAGTGATTGACAGCCTTCCTTGTATATGCACACAGTTATAGCTGTCATTAACTGATAACACCACCTACTGGACTCATTTACCCAGAATTAGCAGGGATTCAAATGAATAAAGTACAAGCTCTACTGAATCTTTTCCCACATAACAATAAACCAATTTGCTCAGCCCCTCCTGCTCTATAACATGCTGCCAACAGCTTAGATAGCATGCTAAATGTGACAGGTTCCCTTTAAGTGTGGAGGTTGATTATCTGAAGATTAAATTGGATACTGCTGTTACTTGTTACCTCTCCAGCAATGACTACCCACTGATCACTGATCTCTGCTTGCAGCTGTAGCAACTGCTGTGCTTTAATTAACTTTGGCCTAGCAACCCTTTTGGAATATAACTTGACATCACTTTGTAATGGGGAAGCCAGGTAGGTGGATCCTCTGGGTCGGCATGAGAGATGGAGATGCAAACCAAGCCAGAGAGTGGAGTCTAAGGGATTCCCGGTCCTCAATGCATCCTGCGGGGAGCCCTCAGGACACTACCCCTGACGTGGCTACTTGTGGTAACAGCCAAAGTGCAAGATGAAAGACTGTGGAATAGGCAGAGGTGACAGGTCACAGGCAGGTAGCATCTGAAGACAGGTAGCAGAGTCCCAGGCAGGCAGTAGACTGGTGTAACGGCAGGTAACAGCAGTATAGGTAAGTGCAGGAAAAAGGACATCAGTAAACACAGGTAACTGACAACAACTAGAGAGCGCAGACAAGAAGTTCCTTAGGTCCCAGTTGGTCCTTGGTCATTGGACAGATAATTAGGTACTGTCTCTTTAAATCTTGGTGATTCGGCGCACGGGCATCCAAAGGATGCCAGGTGTGTGTTCAGGATGCTGGCAGCAGAGAGGGCCGGAGCAGGATCGAGGACAGGTGAGTACACGCTGGCAGAGTGGACAGGAGCCGCAATAGAGACTCAGACACATACACAGTCGGAAGTGGGGACTGCAGCATTGATCTTAACACATTTCCTATGGATAAATGTACTTATAGTTTAGCTAGTTCACCAAAAATTAATCCTGGCCTTGACCTTAGCCTTAGTCCATCTACTGATTGTCTTCATTTTAGCCCCTAGTTTGATGCATCCTCACAGCTCTCCCATGAAGACTCCTGGCTTTGTTACTAACTTGCCTTCTGCTTCTGCTCCATGTTATTAGCAAATACTTTTTCCCCATCAGTCTGATTATAGGTGATCTCTGGATGAGGTATAGCAGGAGGATTTTCCGTTCAGCTGCCTAGAAGCAAATCTTACAACATTTATTAAATTTATTTTAAGCATTTTGCATCTCGGCTATTTGGATGGTCCAAATAAGTATACCATGGAAATAGTAAAACCACAAAGGCTGTATATTTATTAGGGGCATGGAAAACCCCTGAAGCACAATCCAAGCCATGGACTGTCAAGTAGGAAGACCTGTTCTAGAAGATTGACATACCCAATAAATATTTTATAGCTTTTCCGTTACTTTGCTGTAGACAACTTCAAATTACTAGATAGTGTTCATTTTATGTAAAAAATATCAAATATAATACTGACATCACCATTTATTGTAGAAAGCTGGAACATTTAAAATAAATATCACTTTAAGTTCTAGTGGTGGGCTCAGTAATTCTATATCCTATAAAACAAGTGCCATGTGGAGAGATCCAAAAACAGATGTATAGAGAAAAAGCTTGTACGTACACAACATGAGGGTACTGAAAATGGCCACCGGCAATTTTATGTATGTTTACAAAGTGTTGTCTCTAAGGCTATGTTCACACTTTGTATTTGCAGGGCATAATAACACCCCACAATTACGCCTTGTGGACGGGGGCGGGAGCGGGGGGCCGGCACATCGCCGGCCCATAGACATTCATTACCAGCGGCGCGTATACGCCGCTGGTAATTCACATGTCACTTATCTCCCCCCTCGGCGTATTTGCCGAGCAGGGAGGGGAGATGTAATGCATAGTTCTCGATGACAACTGTGGATTACCGTAATGACTGGGACGTATTCCAGCCGTAATTTGCGCACTCCGGCGCGTAATTACGGACTGAAATATGTCCCATTTTAAGCCGTGTGAACATAGCCTTACAGAAAGTTATGGCACATTGCTTTCACTTTTTTATTAGTGAGAGCCTAACTTCCAGAACCCCCACTAATGCTAACAAGGAAGGGACCACAGATCTGCTCCTGTAAATGAAGCTGTGTTGCATGGGCCATAAAGCTCAATTAGCACTGCAGCTCCTTCATTCTGAACATTGAGGGGGTCCCAGTAATTAGACCCATACTTTTTCTCAGAATATAGAGGCCATAAAACAGATATTCCATGTCTATAAATTAAATCTCTTTAAAAAGAACTTGCCACGTTTAACATGCTATGTGATCTGCACGCAGCATGTAATAGATTAGGAGGAGCTGAGCAAATTGATATATTGTTCTGTGAAGAAATATTTAGTAGAACTTGTATACTATACATTTAAATACCTGCTTATTCTGGGTTAAGGAGTCAAGTAGGTGGTCTTACCTAGGGACTCCTTACCCCAGAACAAGCAGGGATTTAACTAACTAAAATACAAGTTCTACTGAATTTATCACTACAATTCTACATATCAATCTGCTCAGCTACTCTTGCTCTATAACATCCTGCAGATCAGATAGCATGTTCATTAGGACAGGTTCCCTTTAGAGGGAACCTGGCAGCCCATTCTCAGAATTCTCATTGAGGGCAGCATTAGTATTTTGCGCTTGTAGTTAGTATTTTGCACCAGTGCTACTTCTCCCATGTGGCACTAGGTTTTTAGAAATGGATTTTCGACCTGTCTCTATAGCTGTAAGTATGGCCTTTTTCGCTGATTTGGAGTAGATGTGACACTTTTTTTCTGTAAATTGTTCTGGATGTTACTTTGACATATTCCAGCTACCTAAACATTGCTGCCGAACAAGAACATCCGTTCATAACAGTGGTGTTTCCCAAAGCCAAGTTCATCTAGGAATGGTTTGCAAATATGTAAAAAAAAGTTGGATGTGCTGACTTAGCCTCCAAATGTTATTTGTTTTTCCATTATGCATAGGTCTGATGTCCTGAAAAAAGAAGTCTAATCAATAAAGCCATACCTTACAATGTAAAGGAAAAAGTGTTGTGCCAGATACCACATGACACCTTCAAATGTCTTCTGGAATACAAGCCTTGACAGGCATAAGGTTTAAGGGGATCTTTCCATATGGCTGTGAGCGGTTCAGCTCTGCTAGCTTCTATCACGTGAGGAAGCTGCCAAGACAAGCAAAATTATTTTCTCTACATTCACATGCATTTGTGTAGTTACATAGCAAGATAAGTGTCACTCTGCTGCCCTGACAGCACAGCCAAGTCTCCTGATCTCTCTCTGTAACTAAGGGGTTAAAGTTTTTCTCAACGAGAAGGATAAGATCAGAGAACAAGCAGCAAGCTCTGTCCTGCTAATAAGACACAGCAAGGAGTTATGGCCACTAGTGGAGCACAGAGAGGTACTCAGTAACCCAGAAAAGCTTGTATAAATAAGCAGGAGAAAAGAATTGTTCCAACTCCGAAATTAAACAAAATCATAACACCAATATAATTGATAATAGCCAATATTTTCTCATATAGACATATACACACACAAACATCAACAAGCTCTTATAATCTGAGTTAGGAATTTGAAATTAAAGTTGCCAGTGCATACTGAAAACTGGGAGGATAAATTGAATTAATAAGATACATCCCTTCTCTCTGTTCAGTACTTTTTAGCGATCTCTCACCAGAAGTATGGGCTGACCTTATCATTTAGTATTGCACGTGTAGAATTGTAGACCCATAAATTTTACAAAAACATATTACTATTCAGTGTTGCCAGGACTTTTCCGGACTATAACAGCCTCTCATTCATAGTCATGACATAAAACATTCTTTGAAGATAAAACTTTACATTTTATGTAATGCTGAATAGTTAGGAATTCCGACCTGTTACATTTCAAGAGAGGGAAATCATCTTGTGGGATAAATCAGTACTCGTGAGTTAAGAAGGATATGCTGGATGTTCCTTATTTCCATAGAAGACAAACCACTGTCAAATAACACTGGTTATGAATGGCTTATTCTCCATTACCCATTAAAATTAATTTGCACGTTTGGTCAAATGCTGTATCATTTGTATGTACAGTTAGCCTCTTGAATTATTTGAGGACAACTTAACCTTCAGGACACAAACCTGGTTTAAAAATCTGCTGGGTCACTTCAGATGGAAATATTTTTTTCCTTTTTTACTTAAATTTTGGTCAATATTGTTTTGTGTTTATATTTAAAAATTCCACAATAAACAAACATTTTAAAAAAGATAGCATTTATGATAGCATAACATAACATTACTAGTTTATGTAATGCGCCTATGTACCGCGATTTGCTAAATGCGCCGTTTCAGGCGCATTATGTTTACTATGTAAGTTATACCTGATGCCAGATTTTTGAGAGGATCGTGCTTTCTGGCGCACTTTACACTGATTTAACGCGCCTAAAAACTGCCACGCCGATGACAATTTTTGGACATGAAAACTATTAAAATAGCATGTCGAACGCGATGTAGAACTTGAACATCTACTCGAACGAACAGTAAAATGTTCGGTTCGGCTCGAGTTCTAAAAAAATGTGAAGTTCGACTCGAATTTAACTTTTCTCGAACGGTTCGATCAACACTAGTTATGAATGGTCTGACGTGACACTTGGGCCAGTTTTTGCTTAACATTTTTATTTTATTTTTTTAAAGTTTTCTTTCCTACTTTTTTGAGTTAAGCAGCCAGCTGTAACTGTGGATGACACATGATATGGTATTTATATGAATTGTTTAGTTCCCATGACAAAATCGCATGTCATGGAGTGTTAAGATATTTAAAGGCTATGAAACGTGGCAATATTTGGTAATATTTTGATAGAAAGAAAGAGCATGACCCAAACAATAAATTAGGATCAGGTTTTTTTTTTACTAAGTTTGAATGGACTAACTTACTTATTCTCCAGTCCTTTTGGTACTGTTGTGTCACTATGATATTATTTTTGCCGAATGTAATTTGCAGTAGAGCCCCGCATTCGGATTACCTTTGTGATAGTGTAAGTGGACTGTAAGTGACGGTCTATGGAAGTGACATTAAAGCAAAAAAATCAAAGTACCTACAGTGGGTACGAAAAGTATTCAGGCCCCTTTAAATTTTTCACTTTTTCTTTCGTTGCAGCCATTTGGTAAGATCAAAAAAGTTCATTTTTTTGCTGATTAATGTACACACTGCACCCCATCTTGAAAGAAAAAAGACAGAAATGTAGATATTTTTGCAGATTTATTAAACAAGAAAAACTGAAATATCACATGGTCAGAAGTATTCAGACTATTTGCTCAGTATTGAGTAGAATCACCTTTTGAGCTAGTACAGCCATGAGTCTTCTTGGGAATGATGCAGCAAGTTTTTCACACCTAGATTTGGGGATCCTTTGCCATTCTTCCTTGCAGATCCTCTCCAGTTCCCTCAGGTTGGATGGTGAATGTTGGTGGACAGCCATTTTCAAGTCTCTCCAGAGATGCTCAATTGGGTTTAGGTCAGGACTCTGGCTGGGCCAGTCAAGAATGGGCACAGAGGTGTTCTGAAGCCACTGCTTTGTTATTTTAGCTGTGTGCTTAGGGTCATTGTCTTGTTGGAAGAAGAACCTTCGGCTCAGTCTGAGGTCCAGAGCACTCTGGAAGAGTTTTTTATCCAAGATATCTCTGTACTTGGCCACGTTCATCTTTCCTTCAATTGCAACCAATCATCCTGTCCCTGCAGCTGAAAAACACCCCATAGCATGATGCTGCCACCGCCATGTTTCACTGTTAGGATTGTATTGGGCAAGCAGTGGTATAGCTACAGGGGTCACAGCCTATGGGCCCTCCTCACCACTATATCACCAGCCTGGCCGCTATATAGCTTTGGAAGGGCAAGCTCTTCCTTCCATGCAGTGTCCCTTCTCCCCTCCTGTACACTGCTGTGAATCAGAGGAGAGGAGAAGGAGGAGTCGGTCGGCACATCAGCAGATCCCTCTGTGTGATCAGCAGAGCATTACAAGGTACAGACTGCTTCAGTTTGTTTACAATCCTCACTTCTCCCCCAATACTTTTCTCTTCCCGTTTCCAGATCCTCAATATTAGAGACTTATGATTAACCCTGCAGAAACCACTGGTCAGGCAGCAGGTTGGGGCCACATCATCTAAGTAAGGGCCCCTAAATGAGTCCCTACCCTACACAGTGACACTGTGAGGATATGTGATTTAACCCTTACACATCTGCAGATGCCACTGGTCAGGCAGCAGGTTGGGGCCACAGCATCTGAATAGGGGCCCCTGCAGGAGTCTTTACCTTAGACAATGACTTGGAGTTATATGATTTAACCCCTACACTTCTGCAGAAGCCGCTACTCAGGCAGCAGGTTGGTTCCTCCACATCTGAGTAGAGGGCCCTGCAGGAGTCTCTAACCCACACAGTGACACTGGAGATATTTTATTTAACCCTTACACCTCTGCAGAAGTCACTGGTCAAGCGCATCTGAGAGGCACCGCATCGGTCATCACGCCGTTGGGGGGATACAATAGACATCAAAAAACTTTTTTGTCCTAGGTCGGGTGGCAGTGGCATCAGCGCATTTTCCGCTTTTGGGCCATGTTTAAGCTTTTAATCCCTTTTGTTTCTCTAGAAGGATTCAATTATGGCGCAGGGGCACATTTGAAATCACCCCTGCACTTCAAAGGTGGGGCACAGCATAGCTACAGGGCACATCAGCCCCGAGAGGGGGGGTTTCCCACTGGCCAAATCTGGTACCTGCCCCAGCTGCGACCCCTCTAAAACGGGGGGGGGGGCCAGGGGGCGCAATGAATTAGTGTCTTTTTATGGTGGTGATTTGGTCATGTGTTATGGTACGTGTTGGGGAGAATTGAATGTCAATTGTTGGGGCGATATTTTCCCTAACAATGCATGTCGGGGGGGGCCGTCCCCCCCCCCCCCATGCTTTTGAATTACGTGCTGATCAGTGCGCGGTTCCAAAACACCCAGCGTATTGCGGTGCGTACTATACCCTTATAGTCCAGTGCATCTTGTAGTCAGAAAAATACGGTAATTTAAATGCAGAGGAACAATAAACAGAACTGGCTGCAAAAAGTACATTTCCCATAAATATACTTGTTAAAACATGTCACTGCTATTATTTTACGATATAAGAACATATAAACTAGATTTGAATAACACTATAATCTCCATCAGAAGACTTTGGGGTGAGTGACATTCTTAGGTCTTGAGAAAGTATTTACTATGAGGCCAGCAGACTGCTACTTGTGCTTTACATTACCTTCACCTTGCGCGTTCATAATCTACCGTGTACAGAGTATAGAATTCAATAGAAGCAGGTAAAAATAACCCTTATCACAGACACTGTGACAGCTCATCTAATTCAGGAACAATAATAATAGATATTTGGAGTAGAACTGTCACATTTATTTTAGCAAGCCACGCTTCAACCTAAAACTGCAGACTGTTGTGTTATGTAAGTAAGAATTCAATCTGTGAAGAAATAATGATCGTGATCAGGTTAGGCTCATCATCTTCATGTTTGTTTCTATGTAAATGTGCTTCTTGCACCAAGAAACTTAATTGCTACATCTACGAACAATCACATGCCAATGTAGAGAGTTCATATCCTGTTACACATTAATGGGGACTCATGCAATAGTCCTGTAGTCACAGTTTATTCAAGTAATGATGCTAAATATGAATTATGCATATCATGTGTCACACCTTCTCCCAGTATAATTGGGTTGCTCTGCTTCCTTCATAGTTAGAGTCCTAAGGGAATTTTTTGTAGTTCTTATTCCCTCTCCGATGCTATAAATATTTACTGCCTTTAAAGGTTACCATGAAGCAGATTTCTGTGGATATTTCCTTACAGGATTTTCATACATATAACATTATTTGTCACTTTGTTTTATCACATTTGCCGTTACAGTAATTTGTCCGGTAATATTTCAATGTGTTGAAAGATCTATTTTACAGCTTTTAATTTGTGAAAAGCCTAAACCTGAAAAAGTGACATAATTCTGCTCATAGCTATGCTCCATAAAAGAAATGCTTCATGCCATACAATTTGTAATGGTCCTTCATTGTTCCGAAATGATCACATGCTCAAATCTCTGGAAACATTAGGAATATATTTTACACTTTAGATGCAGCGCCCTTAAAATGATGTGTGTATTTTTCATGATTTCATTACATTTCAGTTGATTTAACCTGGCTGTCTAATTTTTACATTCTGTTTTTGGCAGAAAGATACCCTGATGATCAAGTGATAAAAAAAAGGTTTGGTTGCTGAGATCCTCTGAGATAAGTGGGGGTTCCACTGTTTGGCAAATGAAGCATTTCAGGTTTCCTCTACAAATCTAATGGCTGTCTATGTACAGAAGTTCTGGGCCCATCACAGCTAGAAACTTATTGGCGTTGCACTCTGCTGCAGCTAAGGTGTGAGGATCCTGAACCTTATACACTGGCCCCGTAGTTATAATGGCATCAGGATACATTTTTTTCACCATACAATGGTCTTTTCTGGGACACGGTATCTGGAAACCACACTAACCATACAATGTCACAGACACTATTGATCTGCGGCTCATGTGATTGACTGGAAGATCCAACCAATTATCATGAACATTTTACTTGTAAGACATCTATATTAGTGAAGCTCCTGCAGTGACTGGTGGTCTAGTAGTGCCTCTCTACAGTACAGTGCAGTACTACATATTCCTCTCTGCTCTTTACATGTGCCAGGATAAGTGGCCCATTTTGGGAACCAGATAAGGGCAGATTAGAGGCAATTTGGCGCAGCATACTTGCCAACTCTCCCGGTACACTGGAATATGGCCATGCCCATAATACTCCAGTCTATACCCTGATTTTGTTATTTAAACTGTACAGTACTAGAATTGCATTTTTTTAACTAGCCTCACAAAAAATGGAAGGAAAAGTGATTAAACAATATCATGTACCCAACATGATACTGTTGAAAGCGTAAACTTCCTGCAAATAAAAAGTCTTCACACAGATCCATCAACATAAAAGTAAAAAACTTTTGAATATCATTACATAAGACCATGGCAATTATGAATCAGGAGTACGAGGAGTGGGCCTGTAAAAAGTGACTTGAAAGAAGTGGAGGTAAGGTTGGTAAAAAGAAACGGCAAACTTGAAGGGATTTTCCAAGACTTTTAAAAACTTCCCTGTCACCTCCCACTGTGCAAAAATTGAAAATACCAATACTTTCCTCTGTCAGAGAAAACAAAAGGTTAAGTGACTTCTCCATTATCCACTAAGTTTTAAATGTGCTTAATTTCTAGCATTTAGGAATGTAGCCGGGTGACCTTGCTCTGCCTGAGGAGCTTAGCCTCGATGTAGTTAAAGAGATAATTAGACATTTCTTAGTTCAGTCTTAAATCAAATTTTTTATCATTTCCAAAAGAGGAGTATATTAATTATTGTTACTTATCTGAAGGTATTTTAGCCCACCTATCCACCTAACCCCTTATTGGCTTCTGTCCCTCCAATTTCTTATCACTGATAATACACATTTGTTTATATATATATAGCGATTGGGATGTGGGATGATTGCTGTAAAATTCCAATACTTAATCTTCTAGGACCAATAAAAAGAAGATCCCCAGATTCTTTAGCTGCCTCTGATGATAAACAACATGTATAATAATTAAAATATCATATGTTGGTTTTTTTTCATTTTAGTTAAATACTTCAATAATGACATGCTGCAAATTTATTAATATAAACAAAGATAATGTGAAGGTCACTGCCTATGTATTAAAATATGTTTATTAAGAAGTATCCAATTTTATTGTTTTATGATTAAACTAAGAAATGATATTGCAAATTGTAATCAAAATATGAAGTGATGATGATGGTGTTAATGTTGACACGCTACTAAACCAACTGTATAAAACTGAATAAAGGATTTTGCCTCTGAATCAACTTGATGTCAGGTGTCATTCTTCTCTGAGATATGCACATATGTTCGTTCTAATATTAATTTGGAACCTGCACAATGAGGACTAAGTCACGGGTTTGTAATGGAAACAAAATGGCGTCCCTTGGTGGTCACAGGCTTGCGGACTTTGGACAAAACACTTGAGAACCATTGGGTCAGGATGAACACCTCATAAGCTGCAGCAAGGTAAGACCTTTGATCTTACACCATATGTTCCTCCCTGTCTGTATGTTCCCTCTGTTTTGTATAAGTCTCTCCAAATAAGGTTCAATTAAATGGTCTTTGCCCTGTGAGACAAAGAACCTTAAAAGAAAAAGCCTCCTTGAGTTGTTGAAGTGTTATTTGGATCCCCCACAATATGATTTTAGACAGGCATTTTGTTTGGTGAGCCAGGATCAGAAAGAGAGTCACTTAAACCTCAGATTAAGTAACCAGAAGAATTGACTTTGGATGAACTTGGAAAAATTAAGAGTAGGGGTTTTATGATTGACCACTAAGGGCCACATGAATAAAAATGGTCTAGGTCTAAGACTTTCTTTGTTGCCCATAACAATGAATCAGACCTCCCTTTTCATTTTTTCATAGCAGTATATGAAATGAAAGGGGAGCTTTGATTGGTTGCACCTGAAGTCAAAAGAGTAAGATTGTTTTGTTTCTGTTTAAAAAGAACTTGGCATGTGTATAAAACAGTTGAGAAAGAAAAGTATAGAAAATAATATGGTGAGTTTTTTTATGAAATGGTTTGAGAACCCTATTGGAGGAGGTACTAAGCTTCAAAGTGAGCCTGTAGGCAGGGTCGTTCCTAGGCTAAATTGCACTCAGGTTGGGGTTAATAAACTCCCCCCCCCCCATAACATAATGTGCCACAATACGACACGGTGCATCACCATAAACCAAAGCCAAAATAGATGAAAAGCTTTAACACAATGTGCTACGTATACAATGAATAAATAATAGTCATACAGTTACCAAATAACACTGCTACAAGAAAACAGAATCCCAGGCTAATAGTACTAATGTCCTACTAAGACCACATATCACTATTATACTACAACCAATATTACTGGCATACAGTGACCATACAGTAGTGGATACTAGCAGTACACAGGCTCTGCAAACACATAAGCGATTACACTAAAGTTATATTCAGGGACTTACAAGAGACATCTCTGAACAGTTGTTCTCTTTCTCTTCTTTTTCTCCATCTGTCCCAGTCCGACATGACAACTTCTCTTGGCCACAACTCTTCACTGTAGAATTTACAAAACAAACATCTTAGACTCCTCAATTTATCAGCACTAGTGTTGAGCAATTACGTTGGCCATCGACGTCGGTCGATGGTTGATAGTCGACCATCATCGACAAGATAGTCGATGGTCGATAATAGATTATGATCGATGACCATTAAAGTCTATGGGAGAGCAACAACACCTTCATTCTTTACACCCAAAAAGGGCTGGAGAAGCTTTGGAATTAACTCCACAACAGTCAAATGGATACGTGCACATCTTAGGCAACACACTTTGGTTATAAAAGCCACAGAAAAAAAATCAAAACACCATTCACTATCCCTCTTTGCACCAAGCATGACCCTTAAACCTGCATCACCCACAAATTAAAAAGTTTCCAGAAGGCAGTATGATTTGAACCATCTTTTACTTGAACTTGACATTGAATATCCCTGTCCTGAACGCAGCATGAGCCCCAAACCTGCAATTACCCCAGATTAAAAAGTGCCGGAAAAAGGAGTCTTTCAACCACCATTTTAGTTTCACTGGACATTGACTATACCTGTCCTGGGCCACAGCATGAGCCCCAAACCTGCATGACCCAATTAAAAAGTGCCGGAAAAAGGATTCTTCAACCACCATTTAGTTTCACTGGACATTGACTATAAACCCGTCCGGGCCAAGCATGAGCCCCAAACCTGCATGACCCCAGATTAAAAAGTGCCGGAAAAAGGGTCTTTCAAAACCCCCATTTTAGTTTCACTGGACATTGACTATACCTGTCCCCGGGCCCCAGCATGAGCCCCAAACCTGCATGACCCCAGATTAAAAAGTTTCCGGAAAAAGGAGTCTTTCAAAACCACCATTTTAGTTTCACTGGACATTGACTATAACGGTCCGGGGCCACAGCATGAGCCCCAAACCTGCATGACCCCAGATTAAAAAGTGCCGGAAAAAGGAGTCTTTCAACCATTTTAGTTTCACTGGACATATACTGTCCCTGTCCTGGGTAGCGCTTGCCCCTCCGTATGAGTGCGGACCAATTGAGCTTCACTTGGAAATACTGGTGGTTAACGCTCCTGTTCTACCCAGGTGCCCTTTTTCTTGGCATTCTTTTTCTCATTTTACTCAACGTGCTGGAGGAAATTGTCTCTGTACTTTGTTCTCTGTCCGTGCTCCATACTCCATGTCCTCTGAATAACCTACATCTGGTCAAGTTTTCCTGTACCTCCCTTGTACAATTCAGAGGAATTTTTTTTACCAGCTATTTTGTACATGCAAGTTTTTTATACACACCTATCACACCTATGCCATTTATTCCTGAGTCCTGTCTCTTCTGAATCCCCCTGAAGTTATACCACCAAAGCCTGTTTTTTCTGAATCTCCCTGAAGTTATACCACCAAAGCCTGGATACAGATGGACAGCACCTACATTTGTTTCGTCTTACCATCTGTTGACATATGTGCATATTCTATACTTTTATATATTGTTGATAAAAACTTTTTTATATTTATTCATTAGATGGATATTTTAACAAATAGACCCTATATTGATATATTTATTCAGATTTCTTTATCACTATTACTATTGTTATCTATTGGAGTAAATTGTTTTATAATTATTTTCTACTATATTACATTTATTTTTTCATGCATGCACTAAAATTATGTTATCAAACATTGTTTAATAAGCACCAATAATTCTTCACACTTATCACTTATTTTGTATTGCCTAGTAAGTACTATGTAATAATCACTATTTTTATACTTATAATATGCTTACCATATAGTAGCACCATGTATAAACATTTAAAAATAGTTTATATAGGTTATAAAAATAAATATCACTATCACCACTGCATGTCACTTGTTTTCATTCACCCGGTTTTCGTTTCACTGTTGTTTTATCACCTCGAGCACTTATCACCATTCACTTATTCACTCAAGCACTTAGCACTTATACAACACAAGAAATTTCAGGGTTCATTTTGTGTTTTTTTTTGTTTGAGACGTCTTACATCTGATGTGCGCATCCGCGCGTGCGCGGGGCTTTCGCGCACGCGCGTTTGAGTAGTCAGTAGCGGTATCCATCTTTGATCAGGGCTTGCCAATCTTAATATGGCGCGCATGCGCGGATAGGCTGCGCACGCGCACTAGACATATAGTAACGCCGAGTTATAGGGCTAACTCAGGCGGTTAAACACGCTCTTCTGGCTGTACATCAGGTATTTTTTTGAACATTTGTTTTATATAAAAGGGTTTTAATGTTTTAAAGGGGGTTTTTTTTTTTTATTGGTCTAAGTACAAATTTTGAGGGGGGGGGAAACCCTAAATATGGCTAAATCACTTAAATCCCAGGTTTTTCATTAAAGTTTTTTTCCCCCCCACGGAAAAAGGCCTGCAAAAACGCGCTTTGGGGGGCATGATCCTTTAAACTCCATCTGTCCAAATTTTGTGGTTTTCTGGGGAAACGTCCTTTATTAAGGTCGGGTTTTATTTTTATTTACATTGCTTTTGTATGGTTATTTACAATTTAAAAATTGTGTTATTATTTTATTTTTATTTGGGGTCACCTGACCTTTTTATGGGTTTCTTTTAAAAGCTACCCCCGGATGGTGTGTATAGTGGTAGTATCTGTGTTTTTTCAGTGTCATTTGTTTTTTTGGGTTTTTTTTTGGTTTTTTGTATACTTTAATAAAGCTATTCATTTATTTAATTTCTTTGACCTTTTTTGATGGTGTGTATAGAAAATACTGGGGGTCTTACGGGTATTTTTTTTGATATGGGCCCGGGTTTTTTTTAAAATTTTAGGTTTTTTTCCAAATTTTTTTTTTTAGTTTTTAATTTTAATTTAGAAACACATTTTTAAAAAACCGGTTGGAACCCCCACAAATGGTCTTTGTTTTTTTTTTTTTTTAATTTTTATTAAAGGGGGTTGTCTCAACACAGGGATTGAAAAGCTTTTTAAAAAGATTTGAAAAAACAAGTCATTTTGCAGTATGTGTGTCCTTTAACAGTGTCCTCCCTTTATTTTCCTGTTTTCTAAAAGCCCCAATCCCCCTTGAACCCACTCTTGAAAATTTGTGAAGAAAAAATGTCTTTTTAGAAACAAAAAATTTTTTTTTTAATTTAGGCCCTTAGTTTTTGTGCATGTCACAGAAAAAATCCCCCCAAAAATTTCCCCAAAAACATGCCCCATGGCCCCCTTTTGAAATTTGTGAAAAACCCCAAAAATGTCTGTTAGAAAAAACCCATTTTTTTTATAATAGGACCTGTATTTAGATGCATGTCACAGCAAAGAAAAAAAACCCAAAAATTTCCCCCCAAAGCAGGGGGCCCCCCCTTTGGGGGGAGGCCCCCTTTGGACAATTGTGAAAAACCCAAAATGTCTTTTTAAATGAAAAAAATTTTTTTTATAATGGAAACCTGTGGGTTTTGCTGGATGTCACGGGCAAAATCCCCCAAAAAAATTCAAAGTTTCCCCTTTGACCCATTTTGGGAAACAAATTTGGGGGGGGAAAAATGTTTGGTTAGAAACAACTTTTTTTTTTAAAATTGGTTTTTTAGTATTGTTTCCCATTTCAAAGCGCATGCCCCAAAAAAATTAAAAAAAAAGGGAATTCCCAGCCACTTTTTAAAAATTCGTGGGGGAGGAAAATTTGCCATTTTAGCAGCCCCTTTTTCTGTTACAAAGGCCCATATTTTTGGGCTGTATTCACAGAAAATGCCCCAAAAAAAATTATAAAATATGCCCTTTTTCACCCAAACTTTTTAAAAATTGAAAAGGGAAAGGAAAGGGCCATTAAAAAAGCCATTTTCTTTTTCCCAAAAGGCCCAAAATTAAAATGTATCTCACAGAAAACATGACCTCAAAACCCATTGACAATGCGAAAACTTTTAAAAAATTTAAAAGTGAGTAAAGGGAAACGGTTTGTCTTTGAAACCTTGCTGTCTTTTACAGTTCCTCACAAAAAAACCAGAAAAAGGAATTTTGGGGAAAAAAAGAGGAAAAAAATTGAAGAAAGGGAAATTATAATTTTAAAAAAGTTTTAAAGAGGACTATTTTTGTTTTGAAGAGGAATGTAAAGTAGAGGGCAACAAATCGGGGGCCTCGGCAATTGGGGCCAAACATCACCCGAGATCCTGCCTGTTTTTTCATTTTGATGAAATTTAAAACGTTCCACTTTTATTGGGGGAAAAGGGGGATGCGTTGTTTAGAATGACCCTCCAGCTGTGTTAAAGGGTTTCCGTCGATATGCGCTGGCTGTTTGGGTTTGGACAAAAAACCCCCTATGGCGTGGCGAGCAAGCTCCCCCCCCGGGGGGGGGGGGGGGGGGGGGGGGTTTTTTCCCCGGGGGGTTTTTCCGGGGAAAACTACAAAAACATCGGTGTTGAGACGCAGATTTGTCGTGCACCATTTATCTTAAGCTTTGGGCTCTGTGTGTTGGATGTGTGCCCTGCATTGCCTGGTTGGTGAGGTGGTAAATAAAGATTGCGAGGTCAAACCCCTTAGGTTCTTCCACCTTTTCCCGTGCTGTTTGCCCCCTTCGGGTACTTGGCACTTAATGGGTCACGTCGTGTTTTTGTTCCACCGTGGGGCATTTGGGGGAACTGAAGAAACGCAACCCGATGTCCCAATTTTTTCAATTTAGCAAGGTCTCCATTTTTTGCATTTTTTTCTCTATTTGGGGGGGGGGGAAAGGGAAAATGCTGAGTTTTGTTTTGTACCGGGGATCCGGAGGGTTTGGGACCCCCGTAACTGTTGTTCATTTTGATTGGGCCCTTAAAAGCGAGGGTCCTGTTGGAGGGAAAAGGAGATCCAAGCAAATTATGTGAGAGATGGAGCCTTATTTCCCAAGGGCCCCTGGGTCCCGGGGGGACTAGCAAAAATGATCTTTTCCCCAAACTTCCTCCTCCCCCTCAAATTCGCGCCAAACCCCTTTCCCAAGGAGG